>JALGBA010002830.1:0-18925 GCA_023970755.1 Azemiops feae | reverse complement strand
CTTTCCGCTTCTCTGCCGAAATAGGGGGCGCGCCTTCGGATGGCGTCACAGCCCGGCGACGCCCCGAGAAGGCTGTCCCGCGGCGAAGGAGAAGGCAAAGGTGGAGCCGGCGGCGCTGCTGCCTTTGCATCAAGGCCAGGTTAGGCGGGGGCTTCAGGGAAGCTTCCCCGAATCTGCCGCTCGGCGTGGGTACTAGGAGTTGCGTTCCCACGACACGCGTTGCCCGATGAACTCAATTGCCTGTGTTCGCACTCCCTTCTAGTAACATGACCGGAGGGAGCCGGGCGTGTAGCAAGTTATTGCTGTTATTCTTAATATTATTTGGTGCTTTCACTTAGTCTCGATCTGAGCCATTGCTGACCAAATCCCTGCGGTTTTTCTTGGCAAGGTTTTTTCCCCCAAATGAGGTTAGAATAGAATAACGAGTTGGAAGGGACATTTGGAGGTCTTCTAGTCCAACCCCTTGCTTAGGCAGGCCACCCCCATACCATTTCAGACCCCACAATGGTTGCCGTTGCTTCCTTCCTTAGGGCCGAGAGAGAGTGGACTGGCCAAAGTGGTTTGGAGTGACTGACCCAGATGACTTTTCTGCCTCAAAAAGCAAGATTAGAAATCCCTCACAGCCTCCCACTTTATAGTCTGCTGGCCTGTAAACGACTAGACCAAATCCGCTCTAAATTTTGCGTATTTTTTTAATGCAGCCTTTGTTATTTTCTTATAAATAACTCAAGGCGGCAAATATATCTAATGCTCCTTCCTTCTCTTATTTTCGCCATGCAGCAAGAAGCCCTAGGGTTAGGGTTAGACTTAGGCTGACTAGGAGAGGAATTGGCCCGAAGCTGGTTTCTCATACCTAAGGTGGTACTAAAATTCAGCCCCCACCCCCAATTTCTAGCCCGGCACCTTCCACCCCAATTGACTAGCTGTCTATTTTTCACCCCAGTGAAATGATATTCACGAATGGGCATACTAGGAAGATTAGAAACTAAGATGCAGCAAGAAATTAGCCCAGTTCAAAAATAAGAGGTCTTATATGTAGAGACAGGTAAGCGGGTAGCTTTGCAGTAAGCAGGTGGCAGATGAAACTTGTCACCAGGTTGCATATAAATTCCAGTAACGCTGGGTTATTTTTGAGATCCCCACGCAGGTGTCAGGAGGGACAGAGCAGAGCGCCTTGAAGATGGAAGAAATAGGTGTGATGTAGGTAGACATAAAACATTTTAATAAATGCGTCAGTTTCAAAACTAGCAGCGAAGGTAAAATCTAATCTCACTCATTTTAATATTAACCACAGCAATAAATTTATGTATGTTTGGTGAGGTTTATCTTTAAAGTTAGCACCTATCAAAGTAACCTTAATTCATCATTATAGGCCTTTTTGAAGGCCGCGCCATCTCTCGCTAAGGGACAAGCAGGTGCAGCAGCCACCAAAAGAAATAAACCTTTTAAATGGCGTTTTAAGTTTATTATTCTTTATTAATAAAACCTTACTAATATTAGGTTATCTTATTCTGCCCCAGGGTCGCAGCAAAAGGGCCTCCCGTCGCCCTATTAATATTAATAAGGCGTTAATAATAAAGATAGAGAATAATAACCTTAAAATCCCATTCAAAAGGTTTATTTATTTCGGCGGCCGCAATACCCCTTTTTGACCACAGGAGGGCACGTTTTTCCGTCCCATAGCATTAACACCTAGACCTTCTCGGCATGGCGACCTCCCGTCCGTCCAAATTGGCCATCTCCCAGATCATTTGGAATCGACCTTGCTATTAGGGCCGACTTCTCTTGTCCGTTGCTTTTAGTCATCCGTCGGCACCTTCCTGTCCTCTTTTCTGCTCTACGCTGCCGCAAGAAGGGAAAAAAGCCTCGTACTGCCGCAGGTGAGCCGAGCAGCCACAAAAAGAAACAAAGCTTTTAAATGGAGTTTTAAGTGTAGTATTTATTAATGAAACCTCAGTAATATTAGGTGATGTTTTTGTGTCCCCGCGTCGCAGCAAAAGGGCTTGCTTCCCTTCGCCCTATTAACATTAATAAGGCGTTACTAATAAAGATAGAGGATAATAACTTTAAAATCCCATTAAAAAGGTCTATTTCTTTCGGCACAGTTTTACGTCGCAAAGCATAGGCATCGAGGCAATCCCAGGCGGGTGAATCTGCAATGGAGGGTTTAGGGATGGAAGAAACAAGGGACGGGCGGGGAGGCCGGCGGGCAGCTGCTTCGAAGTGTGCACGGTGCCTCTGGGCATATGTAAAGTGCGAGGGGAAAGAGGCGAGCGGAGAATGGCGAGGGGAAAGTGGAGGGAAGGAAATCTCGGCTGCCTCTAGCTTCACTTGCTCAGCCCATATTGACTGACTGGGAAGCTAAAAGGGGCTTTCTAAACCTCTAGGCGAGATGGGGCAGATAAATGTAATCATAATATAAATTATATAGTATTATCATACACCCACGCACGGACACGCACACACACACACACACATATCATTGTTATTATATAAATAATAAAGCCGGAGCTAAGGGGCCACTTGGTCCATCATCCAACAACATGGTCTCTTCAGGGGTCCTTGGTGCTCTCTGAGCTTGGTGGTTTTCTTGCAGACGTTTCGTGACCCAACTAGGTAACATCATCAGTGCTAGAAGAGAGAGGAATTTGCTCTCTCTTTATATACTTAGTGGCTTGTCCTATCAGGGTTGATGGAGGTGTTCCTGGTAGTTTCTTGATTGGGCGGTTGTTTACTTATTTATTTAGCCTATGGCATATCATACATGGACTTGCAGTATATATTAACATTTCACCTAGATTAGAAAAACACAATAAAATATAAATGTTAAAAAGATTTTTGTTCAGATACCAACCATTGAAGCGCAGCCTCCTTTATATTAGATAGATAGATAGATAGGTAGATAGGTAGGTAGGTAGGTAGGTAGGTAGATAGGTAGATAGATAGATAGATAGATAGATAGATAGATAGATAGATAGATAGATAGATAGATAGATAGATAGATAGATAGATAGATAGATAGATAGATAGATAGATAGATAGATCTACACGATATGTTGCAGGTGTGCGCAGGCCCCAGCTGCACACATTCGGTCGTGCGTCAATGCAATTGCAGATAGCTATGATGGGAAGCTGGTGGTTTGGCATTGCCTCCTTACTAGGACCAAGAGAGAAGGACTGACCCCAAGGTCACCACAGTTGACTTTCATGCCTAAGGTGGGACTAGAACCGACAGTCTTCCGATTTCTAGTCCAGTGCCTTAAGTATCCCGCATTGTCTCTCACTGTCTATGGAGATTCTCAGTCATCCGGGTCATAATTGTCCCAAAGATGCTTTTTCAGGAGGCAACTGGACTTTCTTGATTTTCTTTGAAGACGTTTCGCTTCTCATACAAGAAGGTTCTTCAGCTCTGACTGGAGCATCACTTAATGGCCTTGGCTGCTTTTGTAAAACCTAAGCATTGTCACAACTAGTGGAGGCTAGTGAAGAAGATACTATCGGAGTGTATTGTGCCATACGCTAAATAAATACGTTTGTGTTTTTATTTATTTATTGCGATCACTTGGGGGTTGCCAGCAAATTTTAGGGGACGTCACAAATTTGGAGGTGGTGTACTCGGTCAACCCTGGAGTCCAATTTAATACAGTTCCTGCTTTCCCTGGATAAACCATTTAGTTACCTGCAAACTGCATGCAGGCTGGGGAATTCTGGGACTTGAAGTCCACAAAAATTGCCAAGTTTGAGAAACGCTGGATGACTTATAGGGATTAAACTTGTCCCCTGCTGGCTGGGAATGGATGTGCAATACTCTGTGACACTCCACCTTTGCGGGGGGCTTTTATATAGGGCGCCCCCAATACAATCCAGATTTCTGCATTGTCTTTTTTCCGTCCTTAACTCCAATCCAAAGCCTTCCTCCATATATGCTCCAGCAAACTCGGAAGTCTTGTTTCTATCGGCCGCTCTACCATTTCCACCCGAGCTCTCTGTTACATTTCTATGGCGATTCCCAAGTTCGAGGGTTTCAGAGCAGAAAGCCCAGTCTGCCCTCCGCTCTCCTTTCCTACCTCTATGGTGCCTTTCCGCTTCTCTGCCGAAATAGGGGAGGCGCCTTCTGATGGCGTCACAGGCCGGCGACGCCCCGAGAAGGCTGTCCCACGGCGAAGGAGAAGCACGGAGAAGGCAAAGGTGGAGCCGGCGGCGCTGCTGCCTCTGGATCAAGGCCAGGTGAGGCGGGGGCTTCAGGGAAGGGACCCCGAATCTGCCGCGCGGCGTGGGTACTAGGAGTTGCGTTCCCACGACACGCGTTGCCCGATGAACTCAATTGCCTGGGTTCGCACTCCCTTCCAGTAACAGAACCGGAGGGAGCCGGGCGTTTAGTAAGTTATTGCTGCTGTTCTTAATATTATTTGGTGCTTTCCACTTAGTCTCGACTCCTGGCCATTGCCTGACCAAATCCCTGCGGTTTTCTTGGCAAGGTTTCTCCCCCCCCCCTCCCCAGCTGCGGTTAGAGTAGAATAACCGAGTTGGAAGGGACCTCGGAGGTCTTCTAGTCCAACCCCCTGCTTAGGCAGGCAACCCTATACCATTTCAGACAAACGGTTTGCCGTTGCTTCCTTCCTAGGGCCGAGAGAGAGTGACTGGCCCAAAGCTGGTTTTGGAGTGACTGACCCAGATGACTTTTCTGCCTCTAAAAGCAAGATTAGAACTCACAGCCTCCCACTTTCTAGTCTGCTGCCTTAACCACGACTAGACCAAAGCCGCTCTAAACTTTGCGTATTTTTTTGATCCAGCCTTTGTTATTTTTATAAATAACTCAAGGCGGCAAATATATCTATTGCTCCTTCCTTCTCTTATTTTCGCCATGCAGCAACAACCCTAGGGTTAGGGTTAGACTTAGGCTGACTAGGAGAGGAATTGGCCCAAAGCTGGTTTCTCATACCTAAGGTGGTACTAAAACTCAGCCCCCCGCCCCCCAATTTCTAGCCTGGCACCTTCCACCCCAATTGACTAGCTGTCAATTTTTCACCCTAGTGAAATGATATTCACGAACGGGCATACTAGGAAGATTAGAAACTAAGATGCAGCAAGAAATTAGCCCAGTTCAAAAATAAGAGGTCTTATATGTAGAGCAGGCACGTCCAACTTTGGCAACTTTAAGACCTGTGAACTTCATCTCCCAGAATTCTTCATGACTGGCTGAGGAATTTTGGAAGTTGAAGTCTACAGGTCTTAAAAGTTGCCAAGATTGGCCAGCCCTGAAGTTGAATAAAGGTGCCCCATTTCTTAAAAAAAAAAAAAAAAACTAGGCAGTCACACAACTCTTTCATTTTACACAGCTCTAAATTTAAAATGTTGCCGTTCTCCCTTCCCCCCCCCCTTTGTAACTGTGGAACGTCCATTTCATGTAAGGTTACATTGTACGGACGAAGCAAAGTTGACTGTCCTTCAAATTCATACGACTACAGTTGTAGCTCCCATAATGCATGAAAATTTAAATAAATTTTATGTCTGCAAATATCAGGGCTTTTAAAAAAAATTCCCAGTAATATGAAAGCTTTACATCATCGTAACTTTTTCAACAAAACTATCTGTGGATCATTCCTTGTTTTTAAGTAAAAAGTTGGGGGAAAGGAGCTTTAGAAAAAAAACAAGGCTAGGAGAGTAGACAACATTCTACTGTCTGGCGCTCCTTGACATGTTGGATTACTAACTCTATTTGGGCATAAATTTTCACACTTGAGCAAAGGTTTCTGTGTAGAATTCCAGAACTTAAAAAAAGAGCCTGACACAGCCTGCAGAAGAAAATGAGATAGTATACTGGTATCAAGCCAATCGCCCTGTCATTCCCCAATCCCAACAAAACAATAGTTCACTGAGAATAGTGTAAGCGTGCACCCCTAACGCACTTGGAGAATGCCTGGTTAAAAGGCTAGCTGCCATCTTGAACGTACTCATTCCAAAATGTAACTGGAACAAAAAAGATCATGTTCTCAAAACAATCAGATGGCTTTGTGTTCAAGGGAGGCTAGAACTCACAGTCTCCTGTTTTCCAGCCTGCTGTCTTCATCTCTTGCACCAAAGTCTCAATAAGTCTTTGTAGGCCTTAAGTATCCCGCACTGTCTCTCACTGTCTATGGAGATTCTCAGTCATCCAGGTCATAATTGTCCCAAAGATGCTTTTTCAGGAGGCAACTGTATTTTCTTGATTTTCTTTGAAGACGTTTCGCTTCTCATACAAGAAGCTTCTTCAGCTCTGACTGGAGCATCACTTAATGGCCTTGGCTGCTTTTGTAAAACCTAAGCAGTGTCACAACTAGTGGAGGCTAGTGAAAAGATACTATCGGAGTGTATTACGCTAAATAAATATGTTTGTGTTTTTATTTATTTATTGCGATCTCTTGGGGGTCGCCAGCAAATTTTAGGGGACGTCACAAATTTGGAGGTGGTGTACTCGGTCAACCCTGGAGTCCAATTTAATACAGTTCCTGCTTTCCCTGGATAAACCATTTAGTTACCTGCAAACTGCATGCAGGCTGGGGAATTCTGGGACTTGAAGTCCCCAAAAATTGCCCAGTTTGAGAAACGCTGGATGACTTATAGGGATTATTAAACTTGTCCCCTGCTGGCTGGGAATGGATGTGCAACACTCTGTGACACTCCACCTTTGCGGGGGGGCTTTTATATAGGGCGCCCCCAATACAATCCAGATTTCTGCATTGTCTTTTTTCCGTCCTTAACTCCAATCCAAAGTCTTCCTCCATATATGCTCCAGCAAACTCGGAAGTCTTGGTTCTACCATTTCCACCCGAGCTCTCTGTTACATTTCTATGGCGATTCCCAAGTTCGACGTTTTCAAGAGCGGAAAGCCCAGACGTTTTCAAGAGCGGAAAGCCCAGTCTGTCCTCCGCTCTCCTTTCCTACCTCTATGGTGCCTTTCCGCTTCTCTGCCGACATAGGGGACGCGCCTTCTGATGGCGTCACAGGCCCGGGCGGCGCCCCGAGAAGCTGTTCCCGGGCGAAGAAGGAGAAGGCAAAAGGTGGAGCCGGGCGGCGCTGCTGCTGCCCTTTCATCACGGCCAGTGAGGCGGGGCTCTTTCAGGGAAGCTTCCCCGAATCGGCCGCCTCGATCCGCCGTTTTTTTCATATGGCTTGCTGTTGGGTACTAGAGTTTGCGTTCCACACTACACTCGTTTGCCCCCCGATGAACTCAATTTGCCTGTGTTCGCACTCCCTTCTTGTACATCACCGGATGGAGCCGGGCGTTTAGTACGTTTATTGCTGTTAGTCTTAATATTATTGGTGCTTTCCACTAGTCCTCGACTCCTGGCACATCACTTGCCTGACCAAAGTCCCGCGGTTTTCTGGGGCAAGGTTTTTTTCCCCCACACTGCGGTTAGCATAGAATAACGAGTTGGAAAGGGACCTTGGCGGTCTTCTAGTTCCAACCCCCCTGCTAGGCATGCACCCTATACCATTTCGACAAATGATTTTCCGTTTCTTCCTTTCCTAGGGCAGAGAGAGAGTGGACTGGCCCAAGCTGTTTTTGGGAGTGACTGACCCAGAAAGGACTTTTCTCTGCCTCTAAAAGCAAGGATTAGAACTCACGAGGCCTCCACTTTCTAGTCTGCTGGCCTTAACCCACGACTAGACCCAAAGCCGCTCTAATTTTGCGTATTTAATTTTAAATGCAGCCTTTGTTATTTTCTTATAAATAACTCAAGGCGGCAAATCTATCTAATGCTTCCTTCCTTCGCTTATTTTCGCCACGCAGCAACAGCCCTAGGGTTTAGGGTTAGACTTGAGGCCTAACTAGGAGAGGAATTGGCCCGAAGCTGGTTTCTCATACCTAAGGTGGTACTAAAACTCAGCCCCCACCCCCAATTTCTAGCCCGGCACCTTCCACCCCAATTGACTAGCTGTCTATTTTTCACCCCAGTGAAATGATATTCACGAATGGGCATACTAGGAAGATTAGAAACTAAGATGCAGCAAGAAATTAGCTCAGTTCAAAAATAAGGGGTCTTATATGTAGAGACAGGTAAGCGGGTAGCTTTGCAGCAAGCAGGTGGCAGATGAAACTTGTCACCAGGTTGCATATAAATTCCAGTAACGCTGGGTTATTTTTGAGATCCCCACGCAGGTGTCAGGAGGACAGAGCAGAGCGTCTTGAAGATGGAGAATAGGTGTGATAAGTAGGTAGACATCATAACATTTTAATAATGCGTCAGTTGTCAAAACTAGCAGCGAAGGTAAAATCTAATCTCACTCCTTTTAATATTAACCATAGCAATAAATTTATGTATGTTTGGTGAGGTTTTTCTTTAAAGTTAGCACCTATCAAAGTAACCTTAATTCATCATCATAGGCCTTTTTGAAGGCCGCGCCATCTCTCGCTAAGGGACAAGCAGGTGCAGCAGCCACCAAAGAAATAAACCTTTTAAATGGCGTCTTAAGTTTATTATTCTTTATTAATAAAACCTTACTAATATTAGGTTATCTTACTCTGCCCCAGGGTCGCAGCAAAAGGGCCTCCTGTCGCCCTATTAATATTAATAAGGCGTTAATAATAAAGATAGAGAATAATAACCTTAAAATCCCATTCAAAAGGTTTATTTATTTCGGCGGCCGCAATACCCGTTTTGACCACAGGAGGGCACGTTTTTCCGTCCCATAGCATTAACACCCTAGACCTTCTCGGCATGGCGACCTCCCGTCCGTCCAAATTGCCATCCCCCAGTTCATTTGGAATCGACCTTCCTATTATGGCCGAATTCTTGTCCGTTGCTTTTATTCATCCGTCGGCACCTTCCTGTACTCTTTTCTGCTCTACGCTGCCGCAAGAAGGAAAAAAGCCTCGACTGCCGCAGGTGAGCCGAGCAGCCCAAAAAGAAACTAAAGCTTTTAAATGGGTTTTAAGTGTAGTATTTATTAATGAAACCTCAGTAATTTAGGTGATGTTTTTTTCCCCGCGTCGCAGCAAAAGGGCTTCCCCTTCGCCCTATTACATTAATAAGGCGTTACTAATAAAGATATAGGATAATACTTTAAAATCCATTAAAAAGGTCTATTTCTTTCGGCACAGTTTTACGTCGCAAAGCATAGGCATCGAGGCAATCCCAGGCGGGTGAATCTGGAATTGGAGGGTTTAGGGATGGAAGAAACAAGGGACGGGCGGGAGGCCGGCGGGTGCTTCTAAGTGTGCATGGTGCCTCTGGGCATATGTAAAGTGCGAGGGGAAAGAGGAGGGAAGGAAATCTTGGCTGCCTCCAGCTTCACTTGCTCAGCCCATATTGACTGACTGGGAAGCTAAAAAGGGCTTTCTAAACCTCTAGGCGAGATGGGGCAGAAATGTCATCATAATATAAATTATATAGTATTATCATACACCCACGCACGCACGGGCGCACACACACACACACGCATATCATTGTTGTTATATGAATAATAAAGCCGGAGCTAAAGGGGCCACTTGGTCCATCATCCAACAACATTGTCTCTTCAGGGTCCTTGGTGCTCTCTGAGCTTGGTGGTTTTTTTGCAGACGTTTCGTGACCCAACTAGGTAACATCATCAGTGCTAGAAGAGAGAGGAATGTGCTCTCTCTTTATATACTTAGTGGCTTGTCCTATCATGGTTGTGGAGGGTTCTTGGTGTTTTCTTGATTGGGCGGTTGTTTACTTATTTATTTAGCGGATGCATATCTTAGCATGGACTTGCATTATTATATTAACATTTCACCAGATTAGAAAAACCAATAAATATAAATGTTAAAAAGATTTTTGTTCAGATACCAATAGGCCGTCTTAACCATTGAAGTGCAGCCTCCTTTATATTAGATAGATAGATAGATAGATAGATAGATAGATAGATAGATAGATAGATAGATAGATAGATAGATAGATAGATAGATAGATAGATAGATAGATAGATAGATAGATAGATAGATAGATAGATAGATAGATCTACACGATATGTTGCAGGTGTGCGCAGGCCCCAGCTGCACACATTTGGTCGTGCGTCAATGCAATTGCAGATAGCTATGATGGGAAGCTGGTGGTTTGGCATTGCCTCCTTACTAGGACCAAGAGAGAAGGACTGACCCCAAAGTCACCACAGTTGACTTTCATGCCTAAGGTGGGACTAGAACCGACAGTCTTCCGATTTCTAGTCCAGTGCTTAAGTATCCCGCATTGGTCTCCTCACTGTCTATTGGAGATTCTCAGTCATCCGGGTCGTATTTGTCCCAAGATGCTTTTTCAGGAGGCAACTGACTTTCTTGATTTTCTTTGAATGACGTTTCGCTTCTCTATACCAAAAGGTTTTCCTTCAGCTCTGACTCTGAGCATCACTTAATGTGGCCTTGGCTGCTTTTGTAAAACCTAAGGCATTGTCACAACTAGTGGAGGCTAGTGAAAAGATACTATCGGAGTGTATTGTGCCATAAGCTAAATAAATACGTTTGTGTTTTTATTTATTTATTGCGATCGCTTGGGGGTTGCCAGCAAATTTTAGGGGACGTCACAAATTTGGAGGTGGTGTACTCGGTCAACCCTGGAGTCCAATTTAATACAGTTCCTGCTTTCCCTGGATAAACCATTTAGTTACCTGCAAACTGCATGCAGGCTGGGGAATTCTGGGACTTGAAGTCCACAAAAATTGCCAAGTTGGAGAAACGCTGGATGACTTACAGGGATTAAACTTGTCCCCTGCTGGCTGGGAATGGATGTGCAACACTCTGTGACACTCCACCTTTGCGGGGGGGCTTTTATATAGGGCGCCCCCAATACAATCCAGATTTCTGCATTGTCTTTTTTCCGTCCTTAACTCCAATCCAAAGCCTTCCTCCATATATGCTCCAGCAAACTCGGAAGTCTTGTTTCTATCGGCCGCTCTACCATTTCCACCCGAGCTCTCTGGTTACATTTCTACGGCGATTCCCAAGTTCGAGGGTTTCAGAGCAGAAAGCCCAGTCTGCCCTCCGCTCTCCTTTCCTACCTCTATGGTGCCTTTCCGCTTCTCTGCCGAAATAGGGGACGCGCCTTCTGATGGCGTCACAGGCCGGCGACGCCCCGAGAAGGCTGTCCCACGGCGAAGGAGAAGCACGGAGAAGGCAAAGGTGGAGCCGGCGGCGCTGCTGCCTCTGGATCAAGGCCAGGTGAGGCGGGGGCTTCAGGGAAGGGACCCCGAATCTGCCGCGCGGCGTGGGTACTCGGAGTTGCGTTCCCACGACACGCGTTGCCCGATGAACTCAATTGCCTGGGTTCGCACTCCCTTCCAGTAACAGAACCGGAGGGAGCCGGGCGTTTAGTAAGTTATTGCTGCTGTTCTTAATATTATTTGGTGCTTTCCACTTAGTCTCGACTCCTGGCCATTGCCTGACCAAATCCCTGCGGTTTTCTTGGCAAGGTTTCTCCCCCCCCCCTCCCCAGCTGCGGTTAGAGTAGAATAACCGAGTTGGAAGGGACCTCGGAGGTCTTCTAGTCCAACCCCCTGCTTAGGCAGGCAACCCTATACCATTTCAGACAAATGGTTTGCCGTTGCTTCCTTCCTAGGGCCGAGAGAGAGTGACTGGCCCAAAGCTGGTTTTGGAGTGACTGACCCAGATGACTTTTCTGCCTCTAAAAGCAAGATTAGAACTCACAGCCTCCCACTTTCTAGTCTGCTGCCTTAACCACGACTAGACCAAAGCCGCTCTAAACTTTGCGTATTTTTTTAATCCAGCCTTTGTTATTTTTATAAATAACTCAAGGCGGCAAATATATCTATTGCTCCTTCCTTCTCTTATTTTCGCCATGCAGCAACAACCCTAGGGTTAGGGTTAGACTTAGGCTGACTAGGAGAGGAATTGGCCCAAAGCCGGTTTCTCATACCTAAGGTGGTACTAAAACCCAGCGCCCCGCCCCCCAATTTCTAGCCTGGCACCTTCCACCCCAATTGACTAGCTGTCAATTTTTCACCCCAGTGAAATGATATTCACGAACGGGCATACTAGGAAGATTAGAAACTAAGATGCAGCAAGAAATTAGCCCAGTTCAAAAATAAGAGGTCTTATATGTAGAGCAGGCACGTCCAACTTTGGCAACTTTAAGACCTGTGAACTTCATCTCCCAGAATTCTTCATGACTGGCTGAGGAATTTTGGAAGTTGAAGTCCACAGGTCTTAAAAGTTGCCAAGATTGGCCAGCCCTGAAGTTGAATAAAGGTGCCCCATTTCTTAAAAAAAACCCAAAAAAACACTAGGCAGTCACACAACTGTCATTTTACGCAGCTCTAAATTTAAAATGTTGCCGCTCCCCCCCCCTTTTTTTTTTTTTACCCCTTTGTAACTGTGGAACGTCCATTTCATGTAAGGCTACATTGTACGGAGGAAGCAAAGTTGACTGTCCTTCAAATTCATACGACTACAGTTGTAGCTACCATAATGCATGAAAATTTAAATAAATTTTATGTCTGCAAATATCAGGGCTTTTAATTTTTTCCCCCAGTAATACGAAAGCTTTACATCGTCGTCACTTTTTCAACAAAACTATCTGTGGATCGTTCCTTGTTTTTAAGTAAAAGATTGGGGGAAAGGAGCTTTAAAAAAAAAAAAATAGGCTAGGAGAGTAGACAACATTCTACTGTCTGGCTCTCCTTGACATGTTGGATTACTAACTCTATTTGGGCATAAATTTTCACACTTGAGCAAAGGTTTCTGTGTAGGATTCCAGAACTTAAAAAAGAGCCTGACACAGCCTGCAGAAGAAAATGAGATAGTATACTGGTATCAAGCCAATCGCCCTGTCATTCCCCAATCCCAACAAAACAATAGTTCACTGAGAATAGTGTAAGCGTGCACCCCTAACGCACTTGGAGAATGCCTGGTTAAAAGGCTAGCTGCTATCTTGAACGTACTCATTCCAAAATGTAAGTGGAACAAAAAAGATCATGTTCTCAAAACAATCGGATGGCTTTGTGTTCAAGGGAGGCTAGAACTCACAGTCTCCTGTTTTCCAGCCTGGTGTCTTCATCTCTTGCACCAAAGTCTCAATAAGTCTTTGTAGGCCTTAAGTATCCCGCATCCTCTCTCACTGTCTATGGAGATTCTCAGTCATCCAGGTCATAATTGTCCCAAAGATGCTTTTTCAGGAGGCAACTGGACTTTCTTGATTTTCTTTGAAGACGTTTCGCTTCTCATACAAGAAGCTTCTTCAGCTCTGACTTAATGGCCTTGGCTGCTTTTGTAAAACCTAAGCAGTGTCACAACTAGTGGAGACTAGTGAAAAGGTAATATCGGAGTGTATTGTGCCATACGCTAAATATATACGTTTGTGTTTTTATTTATTTATTGCGATCTCTTGGGGGTCGCCAGCAAATTTTAGGGGACGTCACAAATTTGGAGGTGGTGTACTCGGTCAACCCTGGAGTCCAATTTAATACAGTTCCTGCTTTCCCTGGATAAACCATTTAGTTACCTGCAAACTGCATGCAGGCTGGGGAATTCTGGGACTTGAAGTCCCCAAAAATTGCCCAGTTTGAGAAACGCTGGATGACTTATAGGGATTATTAAACTTGTCCCCTGCTGGCTGGGAATGGATGTGCAACACTCTGTGACACTCCACCTTTGCGGGGGGGCTTTTATATAGGGCGCCCCCAATACAATCCAGATTTCTGCATTGTCTTTTTTCCGTCCTTAACTCCAATCCAAAGTCTTCCTCCATATATGCTCCAGCAAACTCGGAAGTCTTGGTTCTACCATTTCCACCCGAGCTCTCTGTTACATTTCTATGGCGATTCCCAAGTTCGACGTTTTCAAGAGCGGAAAGCCCAGTCTGTCCTCCGCTCTCCTTTCCTACCTCTATGGTGCCTTTCCGCTTCTCTGCCGACATAGGGGACGCGCCTTCTGATGGCGTCACAGCCCGGCGATCCCCGAGAAGGCTGTCCCGCGGCGAATGAGAAGGCAAAGGTGAGCCGGCGCGCTGCTGCTTTGCATCAATGCCATGTGAGGCGGGGGCTTCATGGAAGCACTTCCCCTAATCTGCCGCTTCGACGCCGCCTTGTCATGGGCGGCTTGGGTACTAGGAGTGTGCGTTCCCACGACCGCGTTGCCCGATGAACTCAATTGCCTGTGTTCGCACTCCCTTCTAGTAACATCACCGGAGGGAGCCGGGCGTTTAGTAAGTTATTGCTGTTATTCTTAATATTAGTTGGTGCTTTCCACTTAGTCTCGACTCCTGGCCATTGCCTGACCAAATCCCTGCGGTTTTCTTGGCAAGGTTTCCCCCCCCCCCCAGCTGCGGTTAGAATAAAATAACCGAGTTGGAAGGGACCTTGGAGGTCTTCTAGTCCAACCCCCTGCTTAGGCAGGCAACCCTATACCATTTCAGACAAATGGTTTGCCGTTGCTTCCTTCTTAGGGCCGAGAGAGAGTGACTGGCCCAAAGCTGGTTTTGGAGTGACTGACCCAGATTACTTTTCTGCCTCTAAAAGCAAGATTAGAACTCACAGCCTCCCACTTTCTAGTCTGCTGCCTTAACCACGACTAGACCAAAGCCGCTCTAAATTTTGCGTATTTTTTTAATGCAGCCTTTGTTATTTTCTTATAAATAACTCAAGGCGGCAAATATATCTAATGCTCCTTCCTTCTCTTATTTTCGCCATGCAGCAACAGCCCTAGGGTTAGGGTTAGACTTAGGCTGACTAGGAGAGGAATTGGCCCAAAGCTGGTTTCTCATACCTAAGGTGGTACTAAAATTCAGCCCCCACCCCCAATTTCTAGCCCGGCACCTTCCACCCCAATTGACTAGCTGTCTATTTTTCACCCCAGTGAAATGATATTCACGAATGGGCATACTAGGAAGATTAGAAACTAAGATGCAGCAAGAAATTAGCCCAGTTCAAAAATAAGAGGTCTTATATGTAGAGACAGGTAAGCGGGTAGCTTTGCAGCAAGCAGGTGGCAGATGAAACTTGTCACCAGGTTGCATATAAATTCCAGTAACGCTGGGTTATTTTTGAGATCCCCACGCAGGTGTCAGGAGGGACAGAGCAGAGCGTCTTGAAGATGGAAGAAATAGGTGTGATGTAGGTAGACATAAAACATTTTAATAAATGCGTCAGTTTCAAAACTAGCAGCGAAGGTAAAATCTAATCTCACTCATTTTAATATTAACCACAGCAATAAATTTATGTATGTTTGGTTAGTATTACTTTAAAGTTCGCACCTATCAAAGTAACCTTAATCATCATTATAGGCCTTTTTGAAGGCCGCGCCATCTCTCGCTAAGGGACAATCAGTACAGCAGCCACCAACAGAAATAAACCTTTAGATGCGTGTTTTAAGTTTATTATTCTTTATGAATAAGACCTTACTTATATTAGGTTATCATTATTCGCCCCATGGTTCGCAGCAAAAGAAGGGCCTCCCGTCGCCCTATTAATATTAATAAGGCGTTAATAATAAAGATAGAGAATAATAACCTTAAAATCCCATTCAAAAGGTTTATTTATTTCGGCGGCCGCAATACCCCTTTTTGACCACAGGAGGGCACGTTTTTCCGTCCCATAGCATTAACACCTAGACCTTCTCGGCATGGCGACCTCCCGTCCGTCCAGATTGGCCATCCCCCAGTTCATTTGGAATCGACCTTCCTATTAGGGCCGACTTCTTGTCCGTTGCTTTTAGTCATCCGTCGGCACCTTCCTGTCCTCTTTTCTGCTCTACGCTGCCGCAAGAAGGGAAAAAAGCCTCGTACTGCCGCAGCTGAGCCGAGCAGCCACAAAAAGAAACAAAGCTTTTAAATGGAGTTTTAAGTGTAGTATTTATTAATGAAACCTCAGTAATATTAGGTGATGTTTTTGTGTCCCCGCGTCGCAGCAAAAGGGCTTGCTTCCCTTCGCCCTATTAACATTAATAAGGCGTTACTAATAAAGATAGAGGATAATAACTTTAAAATCCCATTAAAAAGGTCTATTTCTTTCGGCACAGTTTTACGTCGCAAAGCATAGGCATCGAGGCAATCCCAGGCTTGGATCTGCAATGGAGTTTAGGGATGGAAGAAACCAAGGACGGCGGGGAGGCCGCGGGCATCTGCTTCTAAGTGTGTCACGGGCCTCTGCATATGTTAAAGTGCGAGGGAATAGGCGAGCGGAAGAATGGCGAGGGGAAAGGTGGAGGGACTGAAATCTCGGCTCCTCCACAGCTTCACTTGCTCAGGTCCCATATTGACCTTACTGGTAAGCCTAAAGGGGCTTTCTAACCTCTATGCGAGATGGAGCAGATAATTAATCCCATAATATAAATTATATAGTATAGATCATACACCAACGCACGCACACACACACACACACACCCGCATATCATTTGTTATTATATAAAGAATAAAGCCGGAGCTAAGGGCCTACTTGGTCCATCATCCAACAACATTGTCGCTTCAGGGGTCCTTGGTGCTCTCTGAGCTTGGTGGTTTTCTTGCAGACGTTTCGTGACCCAACTAGGTAACATCATCAGTGCTAGAAGAGAGAGGAATTTGCTCTCTCTTTATATACTTAGTGGCTTGTCCTATCAGTGTTGATGGAGGTGTTCCTGGTAGTTTCTTGATTGGGCGGTTGTTTACTTATTTATTTAGCGTATGGCATATCATACATGGACTTGCAGTATATATTAACATTTCACCTAGGTTAGAAAAACACAATAAAATATAAATGTTAAAAAGATTTTTGTTCAGATACCAATAGGCCGTCTAACCATTGAAGTGCAGCCTCCTTTATATTAGATAGATAGATAGATAGATAGATAGATAGATAGATAGATAGATAGATAGATAGATAGATAGATTGATAGATTGATAGATTGATAGATAGATAGATAGATAGATAGGGTAGATAGATGTACACGATATGTTGCAGGTGTGCGCAGGCCCCAGCTGCACACATTCGGTCGTGCGTCAATGCAATTGCAGATAGCTATGATGGGAAGCTGGTGGTTTGGCATTGCCTCCTTACTAGGACCAAGAGAGAAGGACTGACCCCAAGGTCACCACAGTTGACTTTCATGCCTAAGGTGGGACTAGAACCGACAGTCTTCCGATTTCTAGTCCAGTGCCTTAAGTATCCCGCATTGTCTATCACTGTCTATGGAGATTCTCAGTCATCCGGGTCATAATTGTCCCAAAGATGCTTTTTCAGGAGGCAACTGGACTTTCTTGATTTTCTTTGAAGACGTTTCGCTTCTCATACAAGAAGGTTCTTCAGCTCTGACTGGAGCATCACTTAATGGCCTTGGCTGCTTTTGTAAAACCTAAGCAGTGTCACAACTAGTGGAGGCTAGTGAAAAGATACTATCTGAGTGTATTGTGCCATACGCTAAATAAATACGTTTGTGTTTTTATTTATTTATTGCGATCGCTTGGGGGTTGCCAGCAAATTTTAGGGGACGTCACAAATTTGGAGGTGGTGTACTCGGTCAGCCCTGGAGTCCAATTTAATTCAGTTCCTGCTTTCCCTGGATAAACCATTTAGTGACCTGCAAACTGCATGCAGGCTGGGGAATTCTGGGACTTGAAGTCCACAAAAATTGCCAAGTTTGAGAAACGCTGGATGACTTATAGGGATTAAACTTGTCCCCTGCTGGCTGGGAATGGATGTGCAACACTCTGTGACACTCCACCTTTGCGGGGGGCTTTTATATAGGGCGCCCCCAATACAATCCAGATTTCTGCATTGTCTTTTTTCCGTCCTTAACTCCAATCCAAAGCCTTCCTCCATATATGCTCCAGCAAACTCGGAAGTCTTGTTTCTATCGGCCGCTCTACCATTTCCACCCGAGCTCTCTGGTTACATTTCTACGGCGATTCCCAAGTTCGAGGGTTTCAGAGCAGAAAGCCCAGTCTGCCCTCCGCTCTCCTTTCCTACCTCTATGGTGCCTTTCCGCTTCTCTGCCGAAATAGGGGACGCGCCTTCTGATGGCGTCACAGGCCGGCGACGCCCCGAGAAGGCTGTCCCACGGCGAAGGAGAAGCACGGAGAAGGCAAAGGTGGAGCCGGCGGCGCTGCTGCCTCTGGATCAAGGCCAGGTGAGGCGGGGGCTTCAGGGAAGGGACCCCGAATCTGCCGCGCGGCGTGGGTACTCGGAGTTGCGTTCCCACGACACGCGTTGCCCGATGAACTCAATTGCCTGGGTTCGCACTCCCTTCCAGTAACAGAACCGGAGGGAGCCGGGCGTTTAGTAAGTTATTGCTGCTGTTCTTAATATTATTTGGTGCTTTCCACTTAGTCTCGACTCCTGGCCATTGCCTGACCAAATCCCTGCGGTTTTCTTGGCAAGGTTTCTCCCCCCCTCCCCAGCTGCGGTTAGAGTAGAATAACCGAGTTGGAAGGGACCTCGGAGGTCTTCTAGTCCAACCCCCTGCTTAGGCAGGCAACCCTATACCATTTCAGACAAACGGTTTGCCGTTGCTTCCTTCCTAGGGCCGAGAGAGAGTGACTGGCCCAAAGCTGGTTTTGGAGTGACTGACCCAGATGACTTTTCTGCCTCTAAAAGCAAGATTAGAACTCACAGCCTCCCACTTTCTAGTCTGCTGCCTTAACCACGACTAGACCAAAGCCGCTCTAAACTTTGCGTATTTTTTTGATCCAGCCTTTGTTATTTTTATAAATAACTCAAAGCGGGCAAATTTCTTATACGATTTGCTCCTTCCTTCTTATTTACCGCCATGCAGCAACAACCCTAGGGTTAGGTTAGACTTAGGCTGACTAGGAGGAATTGGCCCAAAGCGGTTTCTCATACCTAAGTGGTACTAAAACTCAGACCCCCGCCCCCCAATTTCTAGCCCTGGCACCTTCCACCCCAATGACTTAGCTGTCAATTTTTCACCCAGTGAAATGATATTCACGAACGGGCATACTAGAAGATTAGAAACTAAGATGCAGGCAAGAAATTATCC
>JALGBA010002829.1:0-49625 GCA_023970755.1 Azemiops feae | reverse complement strand
CCCTCTCACAGTTACTACTATTGAGCAAGGTACCCCCTATACTATACCTGTACATTTGGTTTTTCTTGCCTAAATGTAGAACCTTTTTTCACCATTGAATTTCATTTTGTTAGATAGCGCCCAGTGTTCAAGTCTGTCCAGATTCTCCTGTATGTTAAGCCTGTCTTCTGGAGTGTTGGTTATTCCTGCCAGCTTGGTGTCTGCAAATTTGATGAGTTCCCCATCTATCCCCTCGTCCAAATCGTTGATGATGATTTTGAAGAGCACTGGGCCCAGAACAGAGCCCTGGGGCACCCCACTACACACTTACGGCTGGTCAGCCAGCTACAATTCCATCTGGTGGTTAACCCACATTTTTCTATCTTATTTCTTGGATCAGTTGAGAATGTTGCTACTGCATCAGCTTCTCTGCTTGAGTTGCTGGAGGCCATCTTGGGACTGGCGGTCGAGTTCCCCAGACTTATGGTTTTGGAGGACTTCAACTTACCATCCCTGAGTGTGGCTTCAGAAGCAGCACAGGAGTTCATGGCCTCCACAGCAGCCACAGGCCTATCCCAGATAATCTTGGGACTGATTCAAGAGAGTAGTCATTCACCAGATATGATTTTCTTATTGGAGCAATGGCAAAATGATCTGCTGGGGGAATATAACATCATCCCTCTCATGGTTAGATCACACCCTGAGATTCTCTTATGCCACCCTCTTTGCAGGGAGGCCTGATTCATCCCGGTGACTGATGGAACTGATTGGGTTCCAGAGGAAACTGGAAGACATCCTGAAAGTTTTGTTGCATGGTCCTGCCAAAGCCCTGATAACCTCCTGGAATCAAAGGGCGGCCAGGACTCTGGACAGGATCAGCTTTATGTGGCCTATCTTGAACCATTGCCCCAACTCTCCTATGGTTCATGGAGGACTTGCGGGTACTGAAAGGATTAAGAGACCCCCTAAAGCACCACTGGAGGAAAATGAAGGATGACTCTGACAAATCACGACTTAGAGCTGCTATTAAGGCCTATCTTGTGGTGATAAAAGTGATGAAATCAGCATTATTTCTCCGCCCTTATTGCATCCACAGAATGTTGCCCCACAGCCCTGATCTGGGTCACCCAGTCCAAGGGGAGCTTGGTTGAATATCTTCAGGACTGTGCAGAGGAATTTGTTCAACACCTAACAGAAAGTCATTTGTATTTGTTTCCAGTTGAAGCCCATGAATGGTGCAGGTATGAGATGCTGGGGAAAGATCTCGCCTGGTTAAGAACAGTTTCATCGTGTTGGACCTGATGAAGTGGGCAAGGTCCTTGAAACTGTCAGTGCAACTGCCCTTCAATTAGATCCTTGACCCGCCTGGTTGGTAAAAACCTCTAGGACTAGCACATGGATTCAAGCAGTGATAAATTCCTCATTGCAGGAGGGGATATTACCAGAATCTTAAGGAAGCCCTGGTTCGTACTCTCCTTAAAAAAAACATCACTTGATCCCATCTATCTGGATAGCTTTCGTCTAGTTTCCTAACTTCCCTTGTTAGAGAAGGTGGTAGAAAATGTGGTTGCTTGGCAGCTTCATATGGTCTTGGATGAAACAGATTATCTGGACCCCTTCTGGTCAGGATTCGGGTCCAGTTATGGGACAGAAATGTCATTGGTTGCACTTGATGATCTCTGGCAAGAGTAAGATAAAGGCAATGAAACCATCCTTGCTCTCCTTAATCTCATAGCAGCCTTTGGTACCATCAACCATGGT
This sequence comes from Azemiops feae, assembly GCA_023970755.1. Lineage (NCBI taxonomy): Eukaryota > Metazoa > Chordata > Lepidosauria > Squamata > Viperidae > Azemiops > Azemiops feae. The sequence goes on along the minus strand of JALGBA010002829.1, from coordinate 47,885 downwards.
ATCTTTTTGAGTCAGCTCTAGTGTTTGCGGCTGGGTGGCACAGTTTTGCACTGATTTGGCTTTTTCCTCCAAAGCCAGTCCCAACTGATGTTGCTAGAGAAGTCCAGCCCATGGCCACTTCTTTGTGCATGCCGCATAGCTCGGTACTCTCCCCACTTCTTTTTAACATCTACCTGAGGCTGCTGGATGAGATCATTTGCTGGTTTAGGATCATCAGTATGTTATATTTCCACGGTGATCCAAGTGATGCTATTGCAATGCCGGGAGACTGGAGGGGCCTAGATGGGAGGCAATAGGCTTTCACTGAACCCTGGCAAGATCAAATGGCTTTGAGTGCATGGAGTTTCAAGATATGGGATTTTAATATAGTTCTGAATGGAGTTGCACTACCATAGACAGACCCAATCTGCAATTTGGGAGTTCTCCTGGAGTCATGACTCCCGCTCAAAGAGTAGCTGGCAGTCATCACTAGGCAAGCCTTTGCACAATTTCAAGTTTATACCCCAGTTGTGGCCTTTCCTCGGTGGGATTCAGCTGGTTCACACCACTTCGGCAGAACTAGTAGCTAATATTTTTTTGTTGCCCAGGCCCAGAACGGACTTTCGGAAGCAGCATCCACACAGAGAACCGGTTGTTCACATATCTGAATCCCACCACTGCCTTTTCTGGATTGGGAGTCTCTGTACTCAGTCATTCAAGCCCAGGTCATCTTATGTCTGGACTACTGCAATACATTTTACATGGAGCTACTTTTGAAAAGCATTCAGAAGCTTCAACTGTTGCTGAATGTGATAACGTGCGCAGTTCTTAGGGCCCCTGGGGCAGCCCATGTTACACCATTGCTCTATAAGCTGCACTGGCTGCCAGTTTGCTTCTGGGTGTAATTCAAAGTGTTGGTTATTACCTTTAATGCCCTGCATGATATGGGTCCATGTTATTTGAGGAACCATCTCACTCCACTGGGATTGGCCCTCCCCACTGCAACGAGAGGAAGCATGCTGCAGGTGCTGTCAGTCAAGGAATTATGGCTGTTGGTGTTCAGGAGAAGCATTCTTTGCTGTGGGCTTCTGTTTGGAACATCTTATTCCTTCATGTGAGATTGGCTCCTTTCTGTAAGGTCCTGAAGACCTGCCAGATGTCTTGGGGCCCCATCAGGGGAGCATTACACTGGTGGTGGTTAATGAATTAAGAGGTAATGTCACCTCCCCCTCCTGCACATCCATTTAACTATAACTTTATTTTACATTGTAATTTTAATTTTTATTGTTAGCAATATTTATCTTTTATGATTTTAATGCTTTTAATGCTATAAACTGCCCAGAGTCATTTTGAAGCAAGATCGACAGAGAAAGAAAAAGAAAGGAAGAAACAGAAAGAAAAAGAAAGAAGAAAAAAAAAGGAAAAAAAACATAGTTCACTCTGGTTTTAGTGGCAAGGAAATCTATTGCCTTTGAAAGGTTTTAAAATACACTTTACTATATAGTAATCATGAAAAGACGGTGAATATATAATCTCTTAAAATATTCCCTTGAAACTCTGTTTTTCCAAGTTTTCCAAAAAAAGTGTCTTCAGTTGAGAATGAACTCTTGGTGAGAGCTGTATTGGATCTCAATCCAATAGAATCTTGTTATATTTATAAATTATAAACTCCCTATTTGCATAGTATATTTATTATGGTGTGTTATATTCTATTTTCTGCTCTCACCATTTTCTGAGTATTTTTTAAGTAAATTGAGAACACTTTATTGTGTGACTTGGTAATGTATATCATCTTTACAGTGCAAAGCAATCAAAGATAATGAAACAATATTCAATTTTCTTTTGGGTCAGAGGCAATTTATTAAATGATTTGATTAACATTTGTAAGCAGCTTTTATGGAAAGAAATTTCAATACATTTTATGGTGCTCAGTTCTAAAACAAACTTTGTGTGACTTCCAAACTTAATGACCCTTGTCCCCAGCAAAATATAAGAAAATATAATTTAAAGCACATTTTCACAGACACAGTACAATACATTCACTATACACAGTATAACAAAATAGTTCCATTTCCGTCTGTTTAATACTGCCACAATGACTATGTAGATAGTAATGGATTGTAATAGTGGAAAGAATTGACATGCAACATTATTTAATGGTTAAATTACTCAGTACTTTTCACTGAGAGCACAATTAAATGAAGTCAAAATATTAGATCGATATAAAGCTTTAAGTATAGCAATAGATTGTTATATTAGGATATCTGTTAACATCAAACTATTAGTGATGCTAGTACATTGACTTTTCTGAAGGTGGATGTAGGGTAACTTGTCTAAAAGAAGGTTATCTTCTTAAACCCTCATTATGAGAGATCTTAGTTGGAAAAAATCTTTTAGTGAAGAATCTTTGTCCACTCAGTGTTTATCAGTATTCTAATCTAAAAGAAAAGAGACTTGTATTTCCCATGTCATTTATATATAAATACAAAATACACAGAAAAGGATTATCTGAAAAACATAACATAGTCTCATGCGGGAGACAAACTCCCAAGTTAGTATTAACTTACCTTTTGCATACTAAAACTGTTAACCTTAACTATTACTTTAAACAAGAGAATGCCGAAGGCAGGAGAGCATCAAATAAATGAAGCATTCAGGTATGGTTTAGACCTATGGAACTCCGTGTTAGAAATCTTACCTTGGAATTACCTGCATCAAAAAGTGCTTCATTTCAGTAAGGCTCATGATGTCTCACAGTTCATAAAGAAATGTAACGCTAACCTGTAGAATCCACACAGGGTTTTTTTGTGTGTACACGCACATACACTATGTGTATATATGTGTATATGTGTGTATGTTATATATATAAACACACATTTACATATACATATATATATAACATATTACATACATATTACATGTAGTCCTTGACTTATAACCATCCAGTGATCATTCAAAGTTATAATGGCACTGAAAAAAGTTACTTATGACTGGTTTTCACATGACCATTTCAGCATCCCCATAGTCATATGATCAAAAGTTGGATACTTGGCAACTGGTATGCATTTGTGATGGTTGCAGTGTCCTGGGGTGTCCTGGTGATCACTTTTGGGGACCTGACAAGCAAAGTCAATGGGGAAGCCAGGTTCATTTAACAATCATGTTACTAATTTAATAACTGCAGTGACTCACTTAACTATAGCAAGCCAGATTGTAAAATGGGGCAAAACTCACTTAACAGTTCTCTTGCTTTCCAACAAAAATTTTGGGCTAAATTGTGGTTGTAAGTTGAAGTCTACCTGTACACACACATGCAAAATCCAAAGGTACAATGAGAAACTCCCTTAACATAAATACTGTACCTCTTAACAATATGCCTCTTTTTTATTTGCAACAATGATAGTTGCAAGAATTGGCAACATAAAACATTTAAATTTGTTGGCAACGAAGAACTACAAAGTGCTTTAAGGACTCCATCTAAGATGAAGATTAATTTCTCTCAGAAAATTTGCACTTCATTTCCAAGTATCTGCTAGTAATAGATAGCAGAGGCCAATAGCAGGACCAGGAAAAGATAGTCCTCAGAAACTTGAGTGGATTGTTAACATTAAATAACATAAGTTCTGTACAGATAGAAGTAGGAATTTTAATGATAGAGTGATCTACTAATTCACTGCAAAATTTTCAGCATTTCAGAAGACTAAAAGGATTTGCAAGATAATATAAAATACAGCAAGCACACCTTTTATGTATGTTATTTGAGTATGAAAATATTCTTCGAATATGTTAAACATTCTCTTATTTATAATTCCAATACCTATAACCTTGCTATCCTACAGATATCTCTGTTACATAAGGCATATTAATCAGGTGGATAATAGGGAATTCTTTTGGTTTTTGCAAGCACATAGGAACTGATGTGTTGAATTTCTTCAAACACATTACAATCTTGGAAGTTATCCTAGTGCCATGTTTTCCTCCCCCGTCCTTATTTAATACTGTGGAACAGCTAAATATACAACGTTCCCTAATTCACCTTTGGGGGTGGGGGTGGGAACGGAAAAATACTTTTAAAAAATCTGTAGCTTTTAGCACCTTTATATTAAAGTAATGTATATGGGCATGATGATTACATGTGCAAATGTACAAAATCATTAACTCTACAAAGATACGTCATTCCAAAATTACAGGGGGAAAAAATGTAAAGCATGCATTTTAATTTCTTTAAAGGGTTGCTCAATGCTTCCCAAGAGAAGGTGGCTGTCTTCAAAATCAGCAACTGCTGGTGAGGATTCCTTGGCACATTTTTGACCAGCATCTTATTGCTGCATCTTCCTGATAATCTCAGCAGATACTGGTGGGTGGAAGTTGATTGTGTGGTGCCGCAGACCCTGAGCTGTCTTGTAACTCTTTCCACAGCGGCATTTGAAGGGTTTCCGCACCCGGATCTGTGTCCTGTGGCCATTCTTGGCATGATACTTTATACCATTCACATTCTATGACGGGATTGAAAACAAAGGCTTTTTGTAGTGATGCTAGAAATATTGTCAGGCTGTTTAATTTTCAAAGCAAAGTGTATCTTAAGAAGCCATTCAAAGAATATATTTTACCAGGGATTTAGCTAAAAATCTAATCACAGGACAGCTTGAAACAGGGTGTCTTAGCTAGGACTTTTAACGGTTCACTTTTCTTCTAATCCTGATAGTTCCATTGTAAGCTTTTTATCCTATCTCTTGGGAAGACCAGAGTGACAGCTGCCTATAGCAGAACATATAATATTCTACCCATATAATCATGCAGAAACTGCACCAATCTTTATAAGATCCAGATCCCAAACCCTTTCCCTTAATCTAACAGCCTTTCAGCACTTTGTGTATAACTTGGAATCACTTTTCAAGTGGTCCAGCCATTTGCAAGCCGTCTTGCAATAAAATACTTCCACCATCTCTAATAGGAATGTCTGACAAATCTGAAAAGTGTTAGATTGTAGAAAACATATCTTAAGGCTTTTATACAGAATACATTCACAGCACAGGGCCTGATCACATATAAGAACATTGCTCTTCCGTGTCTTCTGTCCAGGCTGCACAATCAAACAGACTGGGCAGACTTCAGGTTTTGTGCATAAATTCATGGGGACCTATGAAGTGTGCCTTTTTCCTCGTGGTGCCTGCTTTCTAGAACTTATTCTTCCTGAGATATGTTTGTTTTCCACTTCGGCCATGTTTAAAAAGGCCTCCAAACCTGATTTTGCTCTCAGATCTTAGGTTAGGCAAGTCCTAAGTAAATGATTGTTCTTTAACTGTTGCTTTTTTCAACATTTGCTTACTCTTTTTACTATATGGTCCCCAGAGTTATTTTAGAATTGAGTAATCTTATAAATTTCTAAATAAATATAGATCATGATAAAATCTATGAAATCGCATAGCATCTGCTTTGGAAAGAACAGTTTTTCATATCATAAATAACACACTTACCTTATATCGCTTTTTACACCCAGGAACAGGACAGGCAAAAGGTTTCTCATCTCCTCCATTCATACACATAGAACTTAGGATAGCTTCAGAACTGATAGCACTTTCTGTGGTCCAGGACTCATCACTATCTGAATCTTCATAATCTACTTCTTCTTCATCATATTCACTACCTAAGAAGATATAAAGCAAGAATACAGATAAACTAAAACATACTCTGGTAACTGAAAAGGCAAAAGATCTGTAAGCTCTAATAATAAATGTCAAAAAGAACAGTAAAAATGGAACGAAAATTAAATAAGGTAACGAAACTACAACAACCACCCTTAGAAATGACAGTGAAGATACTAAAGTGTAAATGGCTTTTATCTTTTAGGATCAACTATTAACAGTAAAGAAACAAACAATCAAAAATATATTGTAGACTAGCCTTTGGTAGAGCAGCAGGCTTTGGAAAAGGTATCCAAATGCAGTGATGTATCTATATCTATGAAGATCAGAACAATGCAAGCAATGACATTCTCTTAAAGTGAAAGTTGTACTTTGCAGATGCTGGATAGAAAAAGTATTGACATTTTTGAAATTTTCAAATGGATCATCAAACAAATCAACCCAAGTTCTTATTCACGGCACAAATGAGTAGGTTCAAATCATCACACTTGGGATCTCTTCTGTTCTATCCTGTATGCTGACATCAAGCTATTTATTCAATAGACATACAAAGCAGACAAAAAGCGCTAATGATATGGAAGCAGAACTATGTTTCTGTGAAGCCATTAATTTAAACGTCCAGCTTAAAGACCCACCTTCCATCTTTCTGCAAAATGATTCTATCTTTTCTTGCAAATATTAGTTATTAACAATCTAAAAACAGTACTATTTCATGTATGTTTTTTTTAACAGGGTTCACCTGTTATTCTAAGTCAAATTGGGTATGTAACAAATGTTGCCAAACTAATGACAGCTGACACGTGACCTCCAGAAACTAATCACACGTGCAAACCTTGCTTATTTCCACCATCTCTCTAATAACTATAGCTGACAAATCTGCCAACCAAGAATTCAGATTCTGAATTTATAATTACCACTGGCAGACCATGGAGTTGTTACATGTTTGGATTTTAACAACTTACATTGAGATCTCTTTTAACAACAATCCTGTGAAGTAGGTTTGGCTAAGAATATAACTCTTGTAATCCAATAGTATGAAGTGAAGACTGTGGTCAAAGGGAAATGTGAACTTGGGTTTCTCTGGTGAAGCCTAATAGCTTCAGCGTTACTCTACAGTTGGCAGTTGAAGGCAGATGAACTAAGAGGCAAATTGGTTCCTTTAAAATGTTTAGACTTTATGTCTATAAATCCCAATCAGTATGTCCATACTGGGTCTTCTGTGCATGCTTTTGCCAGTGAAGACTTGTATCAGCCAACAAATCATATTTTGAAATGCATCCTAGGAATATATTTAGGACCAAGTTACAAAAGATAATGTAGAGGAAGGCATGCCATCACTAGCAAAATTCTGTTTGTCAGGATACTTTCAGTCCGGAATATTTTGTAATGCTCATTACTTAGAATCTTGTCAGATACAGTATATTCTAAGACATTCATTAAGCTTTAACAATATTCACAGCTATTAATATTTGAAAGGATTAAGCTGTTAAATTAATCATATCTCTTTAGGATTTGTGTACATAAAGGCATCCAAGGAATTAATAGTTTTCTTCTTGTTTACACAAGCATGGAAAGTTGAGCTTTGTTAGCCATATATCTTTATTCACAATATCCTTTCATTTAAGCAATGTTTTTTTTATATAACCACCTGATCTTTATCAAATCTTTATTTGTTATAGACCAGCATAAATATCCCAGCTGAATAGGATTAAAGCGGGATAATTAAAGTTACAAGCTGCTCCAACTCAAGCTTAATGTTTACAAATGTCAGGAAAACTATGTTTACGAAAACAGCCTTCCAGACTTCAGTAGGAATTCCAGTAGCCCCAACATCTAAAGGGCTGGAAAACAAAGTTGGGGAAAGCTGAGTTACATATTCATCTGCTCTGTGGCTGAGGTCTATTGACAGGTTTCCAGGTTGCATAAAGCTTTTGTTGGGTTCTTTTTTCTTTCTTTCTTTCTTTGGTGAAGTGTTTTAATTGAATATTTTTATTAAATACATTGCAGATATTTTCAGCAATGGCAGGCAATAAGTTATTGTTATTAGGCATGTTGAAATCAGCTGGTTAATTTTACTTGCTGAAGAAAAAGTGCATGTTTGTGGCATGCCAAAAGAGAATGTTTTTGCGAAGATATGTATGTTTGGCCTTTGCTTTTTTTGTTTTGTTTTGCTTTCTTTACAATAATTGAAGAGCATATAAGGAACAAATTAACACCAGACTATCAAGTCAGACTCAACATTCTCTAAAACCAATGTGATTGATATTTTATATGGTTTAATAATAACAAAGTGCTCCCAGTCTTACAATGTGCGTTCTCTACAGACTTCCAAGCAGGGCTGTTACTTTGTACTGTTAGCAATCTCAATCATTTTTTTCAAAAATACTGGACCACAACTAAGTTTTAAAGGAATTTCATTGCATAAAAATCATATGAAACTGAAAAAATACTAGATTATTTTTTTATCAACTCTTCATTATCAATTATCATTGCTGCTAATTCCAAAAATGTCTAAGCATTTCTCAATCCAGCTGTATGGAACAGAATCAAATGTTTTCTTATAATCAATCCAGGCCGTGAAATTTGTTTGTCTTTTCTTTGAATTCTTCAAAACCAGTTTGTCAATCATCAATTGGTGTTTGCTTCCTCTTGAATTTTTTTCAGCACCCTTTCTGTTCTACTGGCAACAAATCCTTGTTTTCCAGATATCCATACATTTCGTTTGCAATAATGCCTGTAAGTGATTTGTACGTTGTCAGCAGGCAAGTTATTGGCCTGTAATTTTCAGGTTTATTTCACTTTTCTGCAGCTGTTAGCCATTTTTGGCTTTCTGGTGTTTCCAGGACTTGTTTCATCTGATTTCCCAATTTTGCATGCAAACCTGTTAGTGATTTCAACCAGAATCCGTGCAGCTCATCTAAACTGGGGCACTCCACTTCTTGACTTTCTTTGCTTGGTTTTGCACCATTTCTGTTGTTATGTGAACATCTTCCATTCTAGTAACGTTTACAGTGTTTTCAACCTGCTTGATCCATTTTGAATTCCTAGTGAACTTCTTGTTGTTTTCCCCAAGTTCTTCCAAAATTTCAAGGTATTTTCTTTATTAGGTTTTTCACTTGTGGTGCACCATGTCCATTTTCAAAAAACTTATAGAAATGATGCTGAGTCCTTTGAAATTGTGAATTTTGTTGAAATTGCATTTTTTGGTTATCATATCGCTTTATTTTCTCTGTAATAGCTCTTCAACTACAACTGCAATTTCTGTGCTTTCCAGGTTATATCTTGCTGTCAGACTAATTCTGATTTTTTTATTCTCCAGGTTTCCTTGCCTCAAATTCTTCAAATTACTTAAATCCAATCAAATTTTCTTTATTTTTAAATCTAGGTGGATTTTCTATTTTGGTTTTCCCTTTTTAATTGCTTTATTCTTTCCAATTTTCAAGCCCAATTCCTCTGTAGTAACATAAAGTGCTGCATATATTAGCTGGTTTGTTTGAAATAATGTTTCTGTTGGAATAATCTGGACAGATTAATTCACATTCTTCAATCATTTAGCCAAACTTCTCTTACTAACTTGATTCAGTTTTGGCAATTTAATTCTTTCCATGTTTTTCATCTGAGTCTTAATCTTTTCAACTAATTCGGCTCTGGCTGTTGTTTCTTCAAGATCTAATCCAGCTTTTGCTTCTCTGATTTCCTTCCTTTTCTCTACTACTCTATTATCAGCTACACATAGCCCTTGGATCTTGCCCTGCTCTGCTTGCAATCTCTTGTAATTTTGCATTAGTGAAGAGTTTGTGTTTCAAAATAATATGCCTCTGATCTATAAGTCTTTGTTTATTGATTTCCATATCCAGGTGATTCTTCTTCCAAATCTTGAACACGTGCTTTTGAAATCCACATTTTATTTTGAAATCCACATTTTATTGGCTCAGGTCGACAATAAATTTTCATAATTGAGCATGACAAAGCTTCCTTTTCCAGATTTTTTTGCTTTTTTCATTCATTTTCCAGTTGCCTGTCAACTCCATGTCTTAGTTGCCTAGGAGAGGGAGCTGGGCCCTTTAGCATATTTTTCACTGAATACTCAGGAACCATAGAATTCAATGTCGGTCTTGTTGATCTGGGCGATACTCAATAACTGTGTTTTATTTTTATTTTTGTTTTATTATTATTATTATTATTATTATTAATTATTATTATTATTATTATTATTATTATTATTATTATTATTATTATTATTATTATTATTATTATTATTATTATTATTATTATTATTATTATTATTATTATTATTATTGATTTAATCTTCAATTTGATTCACAGTCTGGAACTGGTAAAAAGTAATAGTTTAAGTCCTAACCAAGGATCTAAGAGCTGTTAAGGTAGAGTCTAAGTTCAAAAGCAGTCCTGAATAGGGTGATTTTTGCAAAGTCAGCAGATTCAGGTCTAATAATTTTCATTCAGGTTCAGGTTCAAAATTTCCATGTATCTAGACAGCCCTTTGGGTATTGCTCCAAGAACTACTATTACTATTAGTACAATCATTGATTTCTTCCTACATAATTGTTCAACTTCAATTTCTAAATCACAATATTTTGTTATTTTTTTCTAGCTGTTTATCTTAAAATTCATGCATCAGCTGTATTGCAATATCAATGAACCAGACTTTTTTCTTTTCCACAATAGTGATGTCAGGCATGTTGTGGGCCAGTTGTCTGTCTGGATCCAAAAGTTCCACAGGTTCTTGACTTGCTCTTTTTCAAGAATTTTGTCAATTTAGTGTTCCCAGTAATATTTGCTGCTTTTGAACCCAAACTTCTGGCAAAGCTTCCAGTGTATGATTTTGGCAACTCAATCATGACATTGTAGGTAATCAGTCTGTGAGATTTTGCTGCAGCCACTGATTAGGTGATTCACTGTTTCATCTTTCTTGTTGCATGAGTGACATTTGCTGTTGTTACTGACATGTTGAATTTTTGCTTTCATGGAATTGGTCTACAAGGCTTGTTCTTAGGCAGCCAAAATGAAGCCTTCAGTTTCTTTCTTCAGCACTCCTGATCTCAACCAGCTCCATGTTAGCTTTATATTACGTTTCCTTCAATGTCCTTCAGGTATTGACTATGTATCGGCTTCTTTTTTCAGTTAGAAACTCAATGCTCAACTGTTTCCTTTTGATATTCTGCTTTCAATCTTGTTGTTTTCAAGAGGTTTCCCTTGTTCACCTCCTTCAGCAGAGGCTCTTTGCTTTTTTTGTGTAGTCATTTAAGGCATTTTTTTCTCTTCCAGTTTGTTTCACCTGAGATCTTAGTGAGTGCAATTGATCAATATCACTTTTTGAGTGCAGAGCATGGTGCATTGTCATTAGTTTTTGTGTCTTTCGATCCAGCTATCAAGTTCTAGCTGAGTACAATCAATTATTCCAGCTGAGTATCATATTGTAGGCACTGCCCAGGTACTACTATTACTATTGTTGTTGTTATTCTTAATCATCGCACAGTCAGTCAGATGTTCAGACTGGATTTGGCATTTTTGTCTACCTATCGAGTCCTTACCAAGGACCTGGGACAGGCAGATCTGGAGATTTGATGGTGTTACAGATATTGCTGCAGGATGGAAGCTGTCCCCAGTAAAGTCGTCTTTTGCAATTGACTGATGGCAAATGTTAATGCCAATCATGTTCAAGTGGTGCTCCACTTGTTTTGGGATCACACCCAAGGTGCCTATTACTATTGGTACTACCCTTGCTTGTCCTTGCCACAGTCATTCTATTTCTATTTGTAGGTCTTTGTATTTTGTTATCTTCTTTAGTTCTTTCTCTTCTCTTTTGCTGTCTCCAGATACTGCCACATCGACTATCCAGACTTTTTAAAATCTTTCTTATCAACAATTGTTAAATCCAGGTTGTTATGTGGCAGGTGCCTGTCTATTTGAATTCTAAAGTCCTAAAGCAATTTAACTTCTTCATTTTCTATGACTTTCTCTATTTTATGGCCCCACCAGTTCTTGCTTGCAGGCAAATGATATTTCTTGTAGATCTTCCAATGCACAATTGTTGCTATATGATCATGCCACTAGATTGTAGTCAATCTGGGAGATCTTCTTTCAGCAGCTTATCAAGTGGTCCACTATTTCTTCAGCTTCTTTGCATAGGGAGCACTTACTGCCTGTTGCTGTCTTCTCAATTCTGGCTTTGTACGCATTTGTCCTTAAGTCTTGTTGCAGCTAGAATTAATCTTTCTTTCTTCAACTTTTCTGATTTATCCATTGCCAGGTCTTATTATTATCTGCTTTCCCTGTTATTTTTTTTAATGTACTGGCCATGTAGTGCTTTATCTTCCCATTCCTCCATTCTGTTCTTCATTTGGTTTTTCTTGTAGGCCAGTTTGGTCTCTCCAGTAGTCAGTAAACCTTCCTGATACACTGACTTAAGTGCATCTTCTTCATTGTCCTTCAGATATTCTTCCAAGGAATTTTTTTCTTCTTCAACCATCTGATGTACTTGCAACATTCCATGCCCACCTTAGTAGGTAGAGTCTGTCAATGTCATTGCAAGATGAAGGGCATGATTCATTGTCATTATTTTTTTGGTCTTCTTATCCATTTCTTTTAGTTCTGCTTGAGTCTAGTCCACTATTCCAGCTGTGTATCTAATGACTAGAATTGCCCAAGTATTGATTGTTGGTATTTCCTCCATTGAGTTTGGACTTTAAGATCTTCTTCACTCTCTTGATGTATTCACCTCTAATCTTTTTCTTCACTTCAGTGTATTTGATGTTGTCAGCTTAAGGACCCCCAGGTATTTGTATTAATCATCTTCATTCAGATTCTTAATGTTATTTTTGTGGGGTATCTTGATTCCTTCAGTTTTCATTATTTTCTCTTGTTTGATAGTGACAGTGATAGTGGCACATTTGTCCAATCCAAACTCCATTGCAATATCTTGGCTTTATATATGGACAATGTTGAGCAGTGATTCTGTTTCAGATTCTATTTCCATACAGCTTCAGATGGTCCATGTAAAGGAGGTGGGATAGTCTGACAGATATTTTAATGTTTGATGGCCTGAGTTATTGTTGACAGAGTACAATGACAAATATGGTGATAATCAATTTCCTTGAAATATTCCTCTCTTGATATAACTTCTCCCAGTCTCTCACCATTGATATACAACTGCATCTTCCACTGTGCCATCGATCTTTGCGCAAAGCTTCTGATATTTCTACTGACTCCTATTATTTCTAGGCACTTGATTATCAAGTCATGTGGCAGAGAGTCGAATGCCTTTTTATAGTAAATCCATGCTAATTCAGGTTAGTCTTTCTTCTCTTGCAGTTTTCCAAAATCATTTTGTCAATTAGGAGTTGATCTTTTGTTCCTCTGCTATTGGGGCAGTTTCATTTCTGCTCAGGTGGAAAGAGATTGTTTTCAGCTAGATGATCTTGTACACCAGTTAGCAATTTGAAAGTTGCTGGTAAGCAGTAATTGGCATGTAGTTGCCTGGTGCTGCCCCTTTTGCTGGATGTGCTGTTCTAGATGCTGTTATTCTTTGTTTCAATTCTTTTATTTTTTTAGTTAGAGGGCTTTGTTCTTTCTGAGGAAGAGATGCTTGGTGTCCAAATGAAAACAGTTGTATATCTCTTTTACTGCCAACTCCCCCTGGTTTGCCTCTACATTCTGAGTTACTTCTGGTAAGGCTTTGATTTCTTTGCCCTGGGTAAACCTTTGCAGTTCATCTAATTCTGTTTCTGTGAATACTTTATTTCATATTATAAATCGATATTGATCTGCTAGCCTCTGTTCTGTTATTTCTGATTCTAGATGTTGTTCTTTCCAGAACTGGTGCACTTATTTCAGATATCCTCTTCTTATTGGACTTGATCTGTAATAACAGATCATTATTTCTTTGTTTTCAAACACTGTGTATTTGCGATGGGTAAACCACGTTTTCTTCCAGTAGTTCTGCAGCTGCTGGCCCTGGTTGCTCAGTCCTGAGTCCTGTAGCCCATTTTCCACCACATATCCAGGAACTGCAACATCTAGCATGGACCTTGTTAACCTGGGCGACATCTGAGGTGGTACGACTTTCTTAAATTTATGTCTCACTATATTTGTTTGGGAGAGACACTCTTTGTGACCCCTCTGATGAGACCTGTCCAGTATGATTGAACCTCTAGCATACCTCTCATCTTCCTTAGAGCACACAAGCCCCACAACCACGTCCAGGTAGTGCCTCACTGGGGGTTGAAGATGATTTCATTTTTATTCTTATGTATTTATATTCTATAAAGGTAGTTCTTGCTTAATAACAGTAATTGAGACCAGAATTTCTGTTGCTAAATGATGTGGTTGTAAAGTATGACATTTGTGATTGTGCTGCTCAGCAACAGCAGTTATGGCCATTTCTGATTACCATCATTAAGCAAATCACCACTGGTTATTAAGTGAGAATCTCAGATGATTGCAATTTTCAATTTCTTGCTGGCTTCCCCATTGATTTTGCTTGAGGGAATCCAGGAGGGAAGGTTGCAAATTGTGATCATGTGACTGCAGGACACTGTAACAGTTGGAAATCTGGGCCAATTGCTGAGTGCCTGAATCACAAACACATGATTGTGAGGGCACTAGGATGGCCAGAACTTGGAGGACCAGTCATAAGTGCCATTAATTTAGCACCATTGCAAGTTCAAACAGTCCCTGAATGAGTGGACATTAAGTGAGAACCTCTTGCATTTCATTTATATGAAAGAATGCACACACATGTGCCCATTCATGTGCACGTGCGTGCACACACAAACACACACACTCACCAGTCAATTGATATATGTACAATTACATTCACTGTTTAGGTTTAATGTTTTGGCTTACAGATGTTATAAAGTTATTTGACAAATCTTCCAGTGTTAAGGTACTGAACTAAGACTGGGAAGAGTGAGTTTCAAAATCACCCTCTCTTTTCAGGCTAACTGACTTCACGGCAACATTTTCTTCTGGGAAAAAGGGGGAAGCGCAAAAAAAGCAACATCCTGATCTAAGCTTTGCCCTCTTCTTGCTTACATCATGCACATACCAAAATGGGAAAAGCTTAAGTCTGACAGAATTTTCTAACAAAAGTGGCAAGTACTTATAGATGCTGCTGCTTACAGACCTAATTCAGAAGGGTAAAACAAAAGGAGATCCCTATATAAGCCCCCTTGAGAGCCTGTAGCAATGACAGTATGGGGGTGTTCCAAAGGGGAGGGGATAAAAAAAATAAATATGGCAGATGCAATCATGAGAATGAAGACTTGCCCTTTTACATGCATCATGATGCATATTAAAAAGGGGTGTGGGGAGGGCTTTGATCACATGGGTGTAGCAGCCATTTTGATATTTTTACCTTCTACAGATACTGCTGGGCAGTATATAAATGATATAAATGGCCTATCTTAACCCATACAGGGTAATCTGTTTACCATGATATTTTTAACACTTTAAAATCTTATCATTGAGGAATGCATTATAACACTAACACCTATTTCAAAGTATCAATCTAAAATGGACAGAAATATGTAAACATGTCATTGCACTGGCAAATTAATAAAACATACAGAACTAGAAGTACTATATTGATGTTAGTGTTCTGCAGATGTGAATACTAAACTAGTAAATGCTATTACTATTGCACAAACTACATCTACACCTTGTTGCTTGACTTGTGTGAGATAAATCATTTATTGAAAATAGTCCAAAACTGCTGCTACACGAAAAATAAAAGAAAACAAGAATAAATAAAGCAAACAGATGTATAAGTATAATAATTCTACAGTGTAGCAATGGTGGTCAGCAAAATCACATTCAACATGGGAGGCATTCTAGCAACATGCAGGAATTTTCACAAGGTGGTTCAGGTTAATTCCTCTAATCCATGAAGCTCCAAAGATCTTTGAAACACACTGTAAGATGAAAAGCAGCATTTATGAATACAATTTAGACAAGAATGTTACTCTTTAGCAACATTACTCCTGGTGCAGGTTACTGTGAAAATTACCATGCAACTAATTACCAAGTGGCTGAGGCTTGCAATGTTATAAAAGTTTTGGTTTCAAGAAGCAGCTTCTGGAAGCCTGCAATGTTTGTCTCCATTGCCAGATTTTATTTCAGTGGCACAGCAAAAATGCTGTGACCGAGGGAAAGGGGAAAGGCAGTAAGGTATCATAAAAAGGGAGGGATTAAATAAATAAAAAAAAACCAGCCTCAGGGACAGATAAAATTGTATTCATGCACTCGCAACTGTTTGATGTTGCTGGACTTCTTCCAATTTTCTTTCGACAAAGCAAGTTGTTAGTCAGCCAATGGAGAGCCCAGTTATCAGACAAAAGGAAGCCAAAATCAGAGTTGCAAGAAATCCACACAGCCTATATTGTATAAACATGTTGTCCATCAATATCTGGCAGATCATAAGGTACGCATGATTACAATAAAAAAAGCCACCTTCGTTTTCTGTTCTTTAGGTGGGGTGTGAGACATGATCTCTCTCTCTCTCTCTCTCTCTCTCTCACACACACACACACACACACACAGAGGGGGGGCGGCGTGGGGGCTATGTGTTTTTGGCAACTGTCTGGACTAGTCCCTGCATTTTTCTTAACAAGATTTCAGAACTGTTTTGACATTGTCTGATTTTCAAGTCTGAGAGAGAATGAGTGGACCAAAATTACCCAGCTGGTTTTGTGCCTAAGACTCTAGAACTCACTGTCTCCTGGTTTCTATCTGAGAGCCTTAACCTCTACCCAAAACTGGCTTTTACTTTATAGTATGTTTCCTGTATAATTCTAAAGTATGTTAGTTTAAGGCTGAAATCATAGATTAAAAGGAGGAAGATTGCCTCTATGATTTCAGCCTTAAACTAACATACTTTAGAATTATACAGGAAACATACTATAAAGTAAAAGCCAGTTTTGGGTAGAGATTAAGGCTCTTAGATAGAAACCAGGAGACAGTGAGATTATTCTGAAGAGTATCCAATTTGGTGAGTTAAATTAACACAAGTATTTGTTTTCAAGAGCAGCTTAAACAATGTTCTGAAAATCCAGGTGGTTTCTGAATTTTTAGGCATGGTTTTGCAAATAAAATATATTATTATATTTTGAATATTTATTATAACTGAAGTGAGTGGAAACAATATGAAGGAGTTGGAGAAACAAATTGAAATTTTTGATCTTAAAGACCAGAATGTTCTCAGAAATCAAACAACAGATTCTATCTTCACAATTCTTGCAATTTTTCCAGATAAGGAACTAAGAATGAACTTGACCAAAGAGTCAGGTTGACTTTAAAGAACCATTTAACTTGGTTCTTTTTTCACAACATCTACATTTGTCATCTAAAATATCGGAGATCGAGATATGATTAAAACATTCTGTTGAGAAGTGCTCAGCTGGTACCCACTTTGCTCTTAACCAATTTCATTTTTTTTATAGACGAATTGTCCTGTAAAAATGTTTCAGGGCTTCTTTTCATGTATCATTGCTTTTCTTTTATTTGTGCTTTAACTTTCAGGTTAATCTAAAAAAAATCTTCCAGGTACAGTACTGTAGTTTCATTCCTTAAATTGCTTTGAAAGCATTCATATTGATTGCTAGGATAGCATATTGATCAGATATGTATGAAATAGCCATGAAGAAAACCAATCTGTGTTTATTTATTTAAAAATGCTGTCTGATGGGCTTATGCTTGAATCAGTTACTTTTATGTGGAATTCAAGTCATTTAATACTTCCTAGGCAGAAACAGCACTGTAGAAGTCTCCACAATTTAAAAGGGAGTCATCTCGAAATGTGACTGGCATCTCCCTTTCGAGTTAAATGATTCATGAGGTGTTTTAGATATATCTGACCAGACTTGATATTCCATTTCTGCTATTAGGGTGGGCTTCTGCCATTTACACTTTACCACACAAGTAGGCAAGGTGGCTTTAAAAACAAAGATCTACATCTATTGTGAAACATGGTAAGGGTGCCTTGAAATCTTTTTCTTTTAAATACAAGAAGTACAAGTTGTTAAAATACATTGATTTCTGAAAGCACCGAAGTGATGCATACCTTATGAAATAGAGTAAATGGGAGAAAGTGACCCAACACTATTTTTAAAAAAAAGCACAGCAGAATGAATATTTTTAAAAATAAACATTGAAAATCTTCAAACATCTTCAAAGAAAAACAAGAAAGTCCAGTTGCCTCATGAAAGAGCATATTTGGGACAACTATGACCTGGATGACTGAGAATCTCCATAGACATTAAACATTGAAAAATGTATTAGATATACAATATAGAAATTCAGAATATACAGAAGGTAACATTAAATTTTTGGTTAAGGATTTTTGAACAGGATCTCAAACTCAATCCAAATTCTTCCTAAAAGCTGTGCAACCAAGCCAATTACATTTCTAGAACCAGATTTCCTAAAATAAATGCATTTATAAAAAACATCCTGAAAAATCATTTCTGGCAACAGTAAATCATTTCTGTGTTGTTGCAAAGAGAATTATATGGATGTGTCTATGAAGTCATGTCACCTGAAGCTGAGCTTAAGATGGGACAATAATGTACTTATAGCAGTAATTGTCTAGTTGTCTCTATGTATATTATTAAATCTGTGAAAACAAATTTTTGCCCCTATTCTGTTGAATTACATGATGATATCTTTTGAGTATTTTTTTTTCAACTTCCTTTAATGTAATTTATAAACCTGTGATTTTGAACACTATTGAGATTCTGTTGATTAATCTGTTGCCTAGTTTACCTGGTAAACGCTAATGACCAAGTTTTAACAATAATCCTGGCATATAGACTACTGACAGTATTATCTTTGCTTATTCTGTGCAATCTTGTTTCATTAAAAAAAAGATAAACCTCATATATTATATCACTAATTAATGTGTTAGATATTCATTCAGAAAAACTAATTAATAATAGGGTTCTATTTGGAACAGGAATATTTGGAAACTATCAGACAGGCAAGAAGAGATCTAGCGATTTTAGTCTTGACTCATTGCACAACTGCAAGAGACCTAGGATTCACCCCCCCCCCCCCACAAACACACACACCTAAATTCTTACCTGTTTTCAAAGGAGGGTGACCAGTCTGGGGAGATTCTTGTATTATAGATAGAATACAATAAAGTAATAAACTTGAACCTTTCATGTGTGGATCTATTTGCTTGCACCTGACATTAGTCTCCCAGACTCCTACTTCTTACTCCTAAGAAAAAGAGAAAGTTTACTGGGATGGCTGCAGACCCACAAGTAGCTGCTGGATCTGCTCTGGATATGGTGGATACCTTGCTAGGCATTAGAAGGGGATAGTGTCTGAACTGAAGAACTTGGCGGCCACGATGCTTCAGTTAGTTCAAAAGGTTCAAAATTTTCCATTGCCAGAGGCTCCAATTGCTTTAATGCACTGAGCGGTTCCAGCTGTGCAGCCAGGTTTGCTGTGTTGCCATGGAGGTTTGCCAGAGAGATTTGGGTGAGAAGTGGGCAAGATGAGAACCTTCATTGCTCGGTGTGAGTTGTACATTGGAACCCGAGCTGTAGAATTCCCATGAATTGTCCTTCATGCTAAGCTTGTTAAAGGAATCAGTGGCTAAGTGGGTACTGCAATCATAGAAGAAAACATCCCAGTCATGGACACCTACCAGAACTTTATGAAAAAATTCAGGAGGTATTTTGGAGACCCAATACAAGCCATAAGCAAGTCATTCTACTGATTAATTGTTCTGTCAGGAAATTTCTCCTTAGTTCTAGGTTGCTTCTCTCCTTGATTAGTTTCCATCCATTGCTTCTTGTCCTGCCTTCAGGTGCTTTGGAGAATAGCTTGACTCCCTCTTCTTTGTGGCAGCCCCTGAGATATTGGAACACTGCTATCATGTCACCTCTCGTCCTTCTTTTAATTAAACTAGACATATCCAATTCCTGCAAACATTTTTCATATGTTTTAGCCTCCAGTACTCTAATCATCTTTGTTGCTCTTCTCTGCACTCTTTCTAGAGTCTCAACATCTTTTTTATATTGTGACAATCAAAACTGGATGCAATAGTTCAAGTGTGGTCTTACCAGGGCATTATAAAGTGGTACTAACACTTCACATGATTTTGGTTCTGTCCCTTTGTTAATAAATGCTAGGACTGCATTGGCTTTTTTTGGCAGCTGCAGCACACTGCTGGCTCATATTAAGTGATTGTCCACTAGGATTCCAAGATCCCTCTTGTGGTTACTACTATTGAGCAAGGTATCCCTTCTATCCCCTCATTTAAATCATGCAATTGGGAAGAAGCTGCTGAGGGAAAGCAGATGGAGAGTTTCACACTTTATTTCCTCCAAAAAGCTGAGACATACAGTATTAACAGAGCTTGCCCAGCCAAACCCCTGTGGAGAGAATGCAGATTAACCAACCAAGAGAGCATTAACTCCCCTGCTAAGGGAAAAACAGCAGTCCCTCTCTCAAGAATCTATGAGGGATATCCAGTTCAAGATTTGCTCATAAAAGTTCAGCTATTTCGTCTTTTAACTCTGGATGTAAGAAACAGCAGGAAGCTTTGATTCTCGAGCACCACTATTTTATAGACTCGGCAATAGTAAAGAATTGTGAGAACCTAAAGTGGACCTTATTGTTCCTATGAAGGTAGAGTTGATGGGTGGTCAGCCCTAAAGAGCAGGTCCCATTATGCAGTCCACAGTGCCACTACCCCATCATGCACTCTACCACTACGGCTGGAGAGCATACCAAGCATTTTCTTTCTCTCTACATGGCACAAAACCTTCAAGTCCCAATCATCTTGGTGTTTGCAAAGCTGAGGCTTCATGACCTTGCAACAGACTGGGAGACAGGGTTCTGTGTTTCCCTACTCCCACTTGCCAGCACCACCAGGTCCATGTGGCAACTCTTTTGCAGCAGCTGGCCAAAAGCCCTCAAGGAAGGGGGCATAGTTGCCTGCCCAATATATGAACTTTGCAGATATTTTGGAAGAAGAGAAGGCTTTAGTCCCTCTTCCACTTAAAACCTGTGGCTGTGGTATTGTGGTAATATCAGAGGCCAAAATTCTAACCATGAGGCAATAACTGATTTTTATTTATTTATTGAATTTATTTGCCGCCCATCTGGTAGCAAACAACTTTAATGTCAGCAAAGGAACTGTTAAATTCTTAAGACAATATTTGGATTCTAGTTTGAAGAAAAGATTTATTAGACTTTCTAAGTCACCAACTTCAGTACCTACCTTTTCTTTTCCTAAGAAACAAGAGATGGCTTTTCTGAACCCAAGTAGTGAGGTCCCGATGTCCACAATTACAAAGACTTTAACAAGATCACAGTAAGAGACCATTACCCATCTTATTGAGCTTGCTGGATAGATTGCAGAATGCAGACATATTTACCACACTGGATCTTCAAAATGCATATAAACTCATTAGAGTCAAAGAAGGACACAATTTTTTTATGGCATTCAATATCATACCAGTATGGGAAGTTTGAGTATACAGTAATGCCTTTTGGTTTGGTCAGTTGTGGAGTTGTGTTGTCTAGGCTTATGACCCAATTGTTTCCAATAAAATTGATAAATTTGTGATGATGTATCTGGATGATATCTTGAATTGCTTAGAATATGAAGAGGGTCATGAACAGTATGTACAAGAGGTGTTTGAACAGGCTACAGGGAAATAAGTTACTTGCCAAGCTAGAAAAATATTCCTTTGGCCTAAAACACTTGAGTTCTGGTTATCAGATTTCTACAGATGAAATCCAAATGGACCCCTAAAAGGTGCAGATAATGCTCTCATGGCACCTCCCTCAATACATAAGTGTTTCCTAGGTTTTGTGAATTTTTATAGAAATTCATTCCAATCTTTGCATGTAAGGTTAAACTTAATTGCTGAAAAAGAAAGTGAGGTTTTCTTCATTGGAAAGAGAACAGTCTGCATTGAAGGTTTAAAACAACTCTTTGCTAAGCAGTGCCTTTTCCAATACTCTGACCTGCTAAAGAAATGTAATGTCCAGACAGATACCTCATATAGCCCTGCTGCTATTGCAGAAGCAGCAGGAGGAGGGGGCCAATTGCTTCCTTGTGTCTTTTACTCCAGAGCTTTAGTGTTTCCAGAAAGGAAGTACGACATTTTTAACAAGGAGCTCTTAGCAGTGAAAGTGACTTTTGTCCACTTGAGACAATGATTGGAATCTGTATTAATTAAAGTCTGCACTGACCCTAAAAATCTGGAAATGTAGAAAATTCAGTCACTTTTCCTGAGGTGGAATCAATTTTTCTCTCACTTCAATTTTTGTACTACATATATCCCCAGTTTGAAGAATTTGTTGTCGGATGCACTGTCCTGAAAGCCAGAGTACCTCCAGATGCAGTAAGTACCACCCCACAAGGATTTTCAACTTTCCGATTTTTGTTGGCTTCCCCCATAAACACCTATTGAGTTCTTGGGGACAGGACACATAATCTAGGAGCTATTTTTCAGAATTAAAGTGCAGCAATAACCTGACCCATAACTTGCAGGCCCTGCCAGGTACTGTATCACAATTTTTGACAGAAAAAGGAACTTCATGACATAAAGGCAGAATTGTAGTGCAAGTGTCTTTGAGGGAGGAAGTTCTACAGCTTTGCCATGATAGAGAGACAATGGGGCAAGGGGTGCATTCACGATGATACACAGGTCATTGAGAGAGTTTTAGTGACCTATGGTGGCAACAGACATCAAGGGCTATGTAGTGTCTTGCCACATATTCAGGAGGGCAAAACCTCAGCACCAGAAGCCAGCAGGGCTGTTGTGGCCTTGGAAACACCGTCCCAGCCCTGGCATACAATGTCACTGGACTTACCACAGGTCCAAGACTATAATTTCATATTGCTAGTGGTAGATCATTTTAACAAGAAGGTACATTTGGTCTATTGTAAAGGTTTGCCCAGAGCGAGGGAGACAGTCCCTGGATCAAGTCTTTCGCTATGATGAAATGGTTTCTAGGCTAATTTCTGATTGCAAAAGTCAATTTACTTACAGGTTCTAGAGAGTGCTGTTCAGCTTTTGAAGGTCCAGATCAGTCTTTTGTCAACCTATAACCCTGCTACAAATGGTGAGATTTAGAAAACTAATCAGATGCTGCATCAGTATTTAAGAAGTTACTATTCCTACTGCCAAGATAACTGGTCTTCATTCCTACCATTTGCAAAATTTTCCTAGAATAATTCAATCCATAAATTTATTGCTATGACCTTTTTCCTGGACTTATATGTTAAGTATCCAAAGGATTTGCCGGCAGCATCACAGCAAGGTTTATCTCAGGAATGATATATTTTCTATAGGAGCACCATGCTGCTCAAACCCTCTTAAGGGAGCTATTAGACCAAATTAAACTCTTACAAAAGATCTGCAGATAGGAAGAAACTCAATTGCTAAAGGAAACAAAATGTGATTTGTCTGCCAAATTTTTGGTTTCTACTTCAAAGAAACTGGATGCAAAGTCCGTAGAACCTTTTAAGATCCTCATGCAGGTGAATCCTCTGGCTTTTAATTTGCAATTGCCTCCATCTATGAAGGTCCATCCAGTTTTCCATTATTCCTTGCTGGTCAGAAAGATCCCATCAAGCTCTTCAGAATCACCCCTCCCCCAGTTATCTCCTCCAGTAATTGTGCCAGGTGGGAAGGAGTTCAGATCAAAGAAATATTGGATTCAAGGAGATGGGGTAAAGGCCTACAGCACTTGATTTACTGGAAAGGCTATCCAGAAACAGTGTTCATGGGAAAATACTCCTGATTTGGTGCAGTACTTCCACCAGTGATTCTCAGACAAGCCAAGGCCTGTTAAATGCCTAATATCTGACCCTATACCAGAGCCTGAGGAGGAACCAATGAGTGAAGGGGTTGCCTAAGCATAGGGGAAGCACAACACACACAGCTTGACCTTCAACGCCTGGGCTTCACTTTTCAGGGGGAAAGGGGAAAAATTCTCAAGGAACTGGCAGATGTGATCTCAGAACCACTGAACTATATTTTTCAAAGATCCTGGAGCACTGGAGAACTACTAGAGGACTGGAAAAGAGCTGATGCAGTTCCCATCTTCAAAAAAGGAAAAAAATGGATCCAGGAAATTACAGACCTATCAGCCTGACCTCAATACCTGGGAAGATTCTGGAAAAGATAATCAAACAATGAATCAGCGAACACCTAGAGGCAAACAAAGTCATTACTAAAGCCAAGCATGGTTTGTCAAAAACAGTTCATTGGCCAGACAATCTTATTGCTTTCTTCGACCACGTGACAAAAATTAGTGGATCAGAGGAGTGCTGTGGATATAATTTACTTGGACTTCAGTAAGGCATTTGATAAAGTAGATCACAACCTACTACTTGATAAGATAGAAAAATGTGGGTTAGACAGCATCACCACCAGATGGATTCGTAGCTGGCTGACGAGCTGTACTCAGCGTGTGGTCCTCAATGGAACCGTATCTACATGGAGGGAAGTGGGGTGCCCCAGGGCTCTGTTCGGGGCCCAGTGCTCTTCAAAATCTTCATCAATGATTTGGACGAGGGGATAGATGGGAAACTCATCAAATTTGCAGATGACACCAAGCTGGCAGGAATAGCCAACACTCCAGAAGACAGGCTTAAGATATAGGAGGATCTGGACAGACTTGAACACTGGGCGCTATCTAACAAAATGAAATTCAATGGTGAAAAAAGTAAGGTTCTACATTTAGGCAAGAAAAACCAAATGTACAGGTATAGATAGGGCAGGTACCTTGCTCAATAGTAGTAACTGTGAGAGGGATCTCGGAATCCTAGTGGACAATCACTTAATTATGAGCCGGCAATGTGCTGCAGCTGCCAAAAAGCCAACATAGCGCTAGGCTGCATTAATAGAGGGATAGAATCAAGATCACGTGAAGTGTTAATACCACTTTCCAATGCCTTGATAAGGCCACACTTGGAATACTGCATCCAGTTTTGGTTACCACGATGTAAAAAAGATGTTGAGACTCTAGAAAGAGTACAGAGAAGAGCAACAAAGATGATTAGGGGAAGGGGGGGGGGGGGGGGGGGGGGGGGGGGGGGGGGGGGGGGGGGAAACTGGAGGCTTAAAAACATCTAAGGAACGGCTGCCTGGATGGGTATGGTTCTAGTTAAGTGAAGAGAAGGACGAGGGGGGGAAGGGACATGATAGCCCAGTGTTCCAGTATCTCAGGGGCTGCACAAAGAAAGAAGAGGGAGTCAAGCTATTCCAAAGCGCCTGAGGCAGGACAAGAAGAACAGATGGACACTAATCAAGGAGAGAAGCAACCTAGACTAAGAGACGAAATTCCGACAGTTAAGAACAATGAACCAGTGGAACAACCTGCCTCCAGAAGCACTGGAATGCTCCAACACTGAAGTTTTTAAGAAGAGACTGGACAGCCATTTGTCCGAAATGGTATAGGGTTTCCTGCCTGAGCAGGGGGTTGGACTAGATGACCTCCAAGGTCCCTTCCATTATTATTATTATTATTATTATTATTATTATTATTATTATTATTATTATTATTATTATTATTGTTATTGTTATTGTTATTGTTATTGTTATTGTTACTGTTATTGTTATTATTTTATTATTATTATTTTATTATTATTATTAATCATCTAGATGCTTTGTAGGACATAACACCCGGAGAAGAGATCAAGTGGGGAGTTAGCCTTGAGTAGTTAAGTGCAAGAGATCTAGGACCAACCTCCCCTAAATTCCAT
Organism: Azemiops feae; assembly: GCA_023970755.1. NCBI lineage: Eukaryota > Metazoa > Chordata > Lepidosauria > Squamata > Viperidae > Azemiops > Azemiops feae. Next base: position 22,502 of record JALGBA010002829.1, on the reverse strand, counting down.
TTATCAGGTCCAAGAGAGGGTGAGCAGTCCAGGGAGATTGTTGTATAATAGGTAAAATAAATAAAATAGTCAACTTGAATCTTTCATGTTTGGATCTAGTTGCTTGACAAAGGGAGACCTTTGACATAATGCAGTAAAATTTATGGAATAAATCTTTGGCTAAATAATAGTATTCTACTCCTTCAATGACAGTTGAATTAATATTATTTCTTCACTTAGCAACATTTTTGTGGAGCTCATCAAGGAAACCTGTTATTTTTTCATATATTTTGTTACTGAACCACTGGTTCAGGACATTGGCATTAAAAGCAGATGAAGCTGAGCACAAATTGTTATAATACAGTGATGATATATTATGTATTGATACAAAAGATAGATGTAACAATTAATTATTTCAAGATTGGTATATGTACTTAGAGGGATTTCATGTTAATACACCATGAAAATAAATAATTACAAATTTTTGATGAGATTAATCTCTAGATTTTCTTTATTCAAATTGTGATTACCTTTGATGAGGGAAAATAACTTTCAACTTCATCACCAACCACACATAATGATTTAATTTTTCCACGGAATCCAAATTATAAAATCCAAAATCCATTACAGAAATAATCAGAAATTTATTAGGTCATTTTTTGATACAATGGCAAAGGGTTAGCATTAGGTTTTTTAGCTGAAATTGTATTATATTTCCAACCTTAATACATGCCCTTATTTACATGGTAAACCTTTAAGATAATCTCTGTTTGAAAACTGCAGGTCATTTTTTTAAACTATTAAACTATCCCAGGCTTTTTCTGCTCTGCTATACAAAGATGATGATGATGTCATTCTGTCCCTAGTTTTGATAGGAATGAGATATGCTTCCCATTTGGCTCCTTTTGCAAGAACAAACAATTATTAGTAAATGACTAAACATGGTATTGGGAAGGGGCAGGTGGCAGAGGAATAAGGAATGACAATTTGAGAGGACCAAAGTCACACATACGAACCAATTTGAAAAATACCTGGTCATTTCATTTCTGATCACGATAACTTATGGTAAACATTTAATTGAAATAGATAATAGATGGTTTTATATGCATAATGGCAATTAAATTCTAACTGCATATGACTTCCAGGGAAGCAGAGGTGGACTGAAGGCAGTAGAGGTAACATTCGTGGTGAAAAGAGGAGCCTCTGAATGGATTGGCTCCTCAGAATTTCTTTCCAGGTTAAAGAAAGAACTAGGATCACTCACAGGTTTGCTCTGATCAGACTCTTTCTGCAAAGATATCATAAAAGAGTAATCTCCAGTGTGTATAAGAGCTCTGGAGGGGCGGCGGGGGGGGGGGAGGGGCTTCCTATATAAGCTGCAACTCCACACCTTTAACCCACACTGGGTTATATTTCTTCTCTTAACTATTTTAGAAAGTTGCTTTTTAATGAATCTCTGGATGTTAAGAGCCTCTGAAAAATAAGCTGTATCACAGAAGGAGATTTTCCTTTTATCCTGCATAAAAGAATCTCTAAGTAAATTTAAGAATTAACAAGATTTTCTAGTGGGTATTCGATGTCTGACTCCAATCATCTAGAATACTGTATATGTTTATTGTTATTATTGTTTCTCATGTTGTGAGCAGTGAAGAATCTGTCTGAGATTGTGACAGTATATAAATGTGTGATATGCACACATGCCTGCATCATATATGTGATACATACAAAATTAATTAGGGATGGTGGTACTAGGGCTCCTATGAAAGAACTACACACTTGCCATAGTACTTTAATGCATGCCATCTTGTAGAACTCTTGTGCAATGAACTTTCTTTGAGGTAGCATCCATATTTGGAACCTTTCTGACATTTTTTGAATATTAAACTTGAATTGCCTATTTAAAACTTTCCTCTTGACATAGGCCTTTTCTATATTAGTTGAATGACTGGTTGTGAAAGAGGGAGAAGTGATATAGGATCATGTTTGCTTAATTTTGCAAAAGGTTGACAAAACATCTTATTCTCATTATTGTAATACTTATGTTTTCACACACTCACAAATAATCACCCTCTATTTCATGCATTGCTTTCGTTGCAACAGGGTTATGATATCTCCCTGTTCAATTTCTTAATATATTTTTTCAGAAACAAAACTTGTGCTTGTTTTCATATTTTCCCTTCATCTTCAGTAATTGAATACACAGAAAAAAAGGACAAACATGGTCTGAAAAAGAGGTCATGCCTGTAAAAAACCGATTTTGGATCAGAAAAGAAAGCCCATCCATAACATATTTGAGATTTATTTTAACTTAAATATTGCTGATTCTTTTTGCAGTCTAACTTTACTGTGATTTGTTTGCTATTTTTTGCTGCTTTTTTAAGTATATACCACAAACAGCAAATCCATTTTATCTTACCTGTGGGTGTGCTACTACGAAATGAGGAGGAAGGGGTGATCGGAGGTGTGACAGGTGGAGTAAGGCTTCCACTGCTGTGACGTGGAGGAGTAGATACATTCCCACGGGACACTGAGCTTGATAAGGTCAAGGAGAGTTTAGGTTGGATTTTCTTCTTCAGAGATTCCTGTTCCCTACGAGCAGCATCAGTCATAAACCTATAAAAGCAGTGATACCGATATTACGGGGAAAAAAATACTATGAATTGGCAACTGTAAACATTTGGTGCAAGTACATGGGAATACTCCTTATGCTATTCATTTCTTACCTCCCCTTGTTCCTAGTAAACCAAATATTGTCAAATGATGGTTAGAAGGGAATAATTTTTTTTAGTAGTGTTTTCCCACAAGTGCAAAATCTTTTTTTTTTATTATTAATTTAGTGTTGATCCATTGATTATGATTAGGAATTAACTGATCAGCTCATTGCCCAAGCCTAACATTGTGGGCTGAAAGTGAGTGTTTGGGGCTAGTCACTTTCTCTTAGCTCACCTCAAAGGGTTATTTGTTGTGGAAAAAATAGGAGAAAGGAGTATTAGGTATGTTTACCACATTGAGTTATTTATAAAAAAATAATGAAGATGGATAAAAAGTTGTTGTCAATGCTTAATTTTATTGATTAAATTGACACACAGAAAGCTCCTGTCTGAGGGAGATGGATGATTAAGAAGTATGAAATATAAATAAATAAAAAATCTTTAAAGATTTTTAAGATTAGAACTCAAAATTTCCTGGTTTCTAATGTAATGCTTTAACCACTAGGCTAAACTGGCTTACCCATAGGAGGACATAATACTATGTCAAAATCTGTCTTCTAAAATTTTATTTTCTTTCAAAAGAGATTTCCCTTTTTGTACTCCATTCTTGGATAATTTCTTTAGAATGTGTTCAAATGATAATTTTGCAATGAACATATTTTAGGCTGCCAAAGTATGCATTTTAAAAAAATTTGAATCACTATAGAGCAGTGGCCCTCAACCTTTTGGGCACAGGGACTGGCTCCATGGAGAGAGGTTTTTCCATGGACCAGAGGAGGTATGGTTTAGTGTGCTGCCTGCATCCCACAGATGGGGCTTCGCTTGTTTGCATGGACTGGTTTCTGGCATGCTGCGGACCGATTGGAGACCTCTGCTCTAAAGGTCTTCTTGCTTGCATATGCTTCCTGGTCAGTAAAAATACCCATGTGCATTACTGTGTTGATTTCCCTTGAAACTGAATTGAAATGTGGGAAGTCAGGAGGCTGCAGACTATTGAAGAAAGATAGAACACATATAGGCACATCATACTTAATTACACCACTGCACTTTCTCCTACAAACAAAATATTTGTCTGATTGCCTTGTACAAGAGAAGATCAATCCAGACATTCACAGTAAGAGGCATTATATATTGGTGTATTTATCATATTAGTAATGTAGTATATTCCGTGACTTACTGAAACTTCAAATTGCCTTTTATGAATTTGTTGGGTTAAGGGTTCCTTTGCTTTTTAGTTCACATAAAAATTTCAAACTATCTTTGGCAAAACTTGCCCTGCCCTGGGATGCTGCAGGCAACCGAACCCAGTTCAAGCTGCAGTTGCCCTCACTACCCTGTATTGTATGACTCTGCAATCTGCTGCTCCAGCTGACCTTTGCCCTCATCTTGCTCCCACTATGGATGAGGTATGTCTAGCCTGACTTGCTGGGCCCGGCTAGGCTTCAGGTGCAAAACCTCCTCCACCAAGAGCAGCCCCAGAGCTATAGTGCACCAAAATGATACTTTGCAAAGACTCCTGGGCTTCACATTCCCCCCTCAAAAGCCCACCAAAAGCAACCCTTTGCAAAGAGCTCCTGGGCAGGCCACACTGCACAAATATTTTAGAAATGGGTGTTTGGTGCACTACAGATCTGGGGCAGCTTTTGGGTTTGTTTGTTTTTTGCAGCTGAAGCCTAGCCTCATCAGCAGCAGGAGCAAGAAAAAGTGAAAGTCAGCTGGGGGAGTAGAGTATGGGGCAACAGGGGTCCAAAGGCATAGCTGGGAGGGAAGATAGATAGACGGGAGGAATTGAAGCATCCTGAGGCTGTAAGTGTGGATGGGCTGCCAAGTGTCCAAATATTGATCATGTGACTGTGGAGAAAATACAGTGGCTATAACCTCAGGCACAGGTCTCTTAGTTGTGCCTTTGTAACTTTTAACATGCTGAATGAATGGTAATTATAAGTCAAGGACTACCAGTTTAGATAACGTAGTCGTTAAATCATTCCTTAAGATAAAACCTATTTGGTTGCCAGGAGAATTATAGGCTCTCTTCCTAATAAAAAGCAAGTCATTTTGAGTTCTCTGCTTTACTACTAAATTTCTCTTTTTTAATTTAACCAAACTAGAACAACATTTTCAAGCATGTCCTTTTCCAGCGATAACTACCATTTGTTTGGTTTTAGCAGTTAATTACCATACTTGACATAAATTCCTGACAAGTGTCAATTTCATATGGTTTACCGCATAGACCCAAATAAATGTCTTATGTTTTGTAATAGGAAAGCTTGCCCTGGCTAATTTTTCAAAAGCTTAATAAAGGCATAAAAGCCACTGAGTACAATTTAATGTCCCAATTATCATCTCAGAATTCACTTTCAAAGCAGTTAACAGCTGGATTGTTAAGGCATTCATCAGCTTTGTTTTTGTTTTGGGTCATTAATTAGCAAACCAGTCATCACTTGCTACTAACAATACATAGCTTATGGGTTACTGCTAAATTATAGGAAATAGTTTTATGGGATCATTTCATAACCCATTTTTAAAATGGTTCAGATACCTTATTACACTATATAGCAATAAAAGAAAAATCTTCAAAATGTATAGTCCAGATGACTAGGTTGCAGGGTGTAATATTTCTTCAACAAAATACAATTATATCTGAAACATATTTTAAACATATCATTAATTGTTTAATTTAGATCAGACTACACAGCTCTTTTTAAGTGACACGATATCTAGGATTCAATCAGTGCATCATTGCAAACAAATATTGTAATTCTTACTCTTTTATTTTAGTAATGAGAAACCACCAAATTTTAGGATGGAAAGCTATTAGGAAAGGTGATCTTTACATCATCTAGATGATCAGATTTCTTCACAATTCATGCAAAAACAAGACCAGTTGGGGCAACTCTCAAGATCTCGTTTAGCAACAGACATTTTGGCCTTAGTTCTAGTTATAAGTTGAGAACTACTTAATTGTAACAGAACAGAAAAACACAATTGGAGACTGTGGAGATCTTCTAGTCCAACCCCCTGCTCAGGTAGGAAACCCTATACCATCTGAAAAAAAAACTAGTGGATTACACAGTTCATGGAGTAAGAAATGAAAGATGAGTTGATTGTTTGAATTTTGATGTGGTAATACATCACATAATCTTCAGTAGAGACGAAATGAATAAATATATCTCACAAAGCATAAGGACAATCTACTGCAAAGTGATCTTCCACACATCTGAAAATTTTCCTCATTACATCCAATATGGCCAGGGATTAAAGGTTAGATTGGGTTAGAGAATAGTATGTTATCTTAAAAACTAAAGACTATTTTCCTACACTCTTTGGTTTTTGAAATTATTACAATATATTAAACCATACTTGATATTTACTTAGATGTTTGTTGAAAATGTATGGTATTATGAGATGAAATTATTACATGATGAAAGCTCATGTAGTTGTTATTGTATCTTTTTTCAGACAAGTCATTCAAAGACTCAAGGCAGCATACACAATACTTCTCCTTATTTTTATCCACAACAACAGATTGTGAGATGGATTGGGCTGAGAAAGAGGGATTTCCATTGACTTTCTATTGTTGAGAATGGACCAGAATTTGGGTCTCTTTGACCCCAGTGCAACAATTGAATTATAGTTATATGTAAAAATGCATATACATAAATACCTATTTAACAATAACATTTGAACAATGAATCAAAAAGGAAATAATGACAGATTTTCATACACTGACCCAGTGGGTTTCTGAAAATGTAGAACAATAAAAATAAGAAACAGCATCAACTGCAAGTGTTAAAACAATTTTATAAAGAGATCTGTTGGTTCCCTTGAAGGGGTAAATTCTTCTCTTTTCTACTTCCTCTTCAGTCACTCAAGGCTGAGTGCAGAGAGAGTTCAGGAGAGACTGCAGATAGGAAAGCACATCCCTTCTGAATCAGAATGCTCTTTCTCTTGAATAGAGAAGAAAACTGTTTTTTTCCCCTCAATTTGTTGTATCAGCACTGTTGCAAAAAATAAAAATAAAAATTAATAATTCATTACTAGTAAATCAAACAAATTATAACTGCAAAAACAAATCAGGAGAAGAAATTCAACATACCATTTGCTAAAAGTTTAAAACAATCACCATACCTAAAAATGATAGAAAGAAAGAAAAATTGAAGCAACATAGTGAAAGTCTGTTAGAAATAAGTGGGGGGAAATGCGTATGTTGGTATTTAATTAATTTCCTAACAAAACACAACTGCTTCGAGCTTCCATGCTTGTTACTCATACAAAACCATGAAACCATGTTATATGTACTTATTACTGAATTATATGCAACTTATGCAATCTTTTACAAATACCCCATGCATTTGAATATTTTCGTTACAGTTTCAATGTACCAGGCTGAACTTAAAACAAGTAAATGGCCTCTTTAATGGAGCGGGTGGCCTCCTCTTGCTACGTGAACTAACTGTAGGCAATTAAAATAATGAGTTTGGGCTGAGTCATCTAATCTCATGCCTGGTGCAAGCCAGGAGATAAAGGACTTTGCCCCCACAATTCCTTGCCTGTTTAACAAACAAAACCCAGACTTGTTCTTTGGTCCCTTCCCCCTTCCTTCAGGCAACTTTGATGCAAAAGATGGTATTACAGAGCCCTCTACAGGTTGCCACCAGGGCTTTGCTTCACAAAACAGGCGTTTTATTGAAAATTGTATATATTTTCCAAACTCTGTTATGGCAACTAGGGATAAAAAAGCATTGCTCATGCATGCAAAGAAAAGAATTTTTTTTTATCCACAAATGTTACTTTGATTGGATGCACATTAAAATGGATCCGCTGATATTATTGCCATCTGTGGTAACAATGAAGCATATATTATAATTACTGCCAGAGAGTTTTAGATGAGAAAAGCCAAATTATTTGACAAAAATGTTCACAAAACATTCAGGAAAAATGTTTTCTTATGTAACATTGCTTTTAAAAACATGTTGCATACTTACGCTATAACATGCTGCAGTCACATTAAAATTTGTAATAAAATATAATTAAATCTGAGACTTTAATCAAACTGATATATTCAAAATATATAATGATTATCATTCTTTGATTATAGCAGATTGCCACAATTTATTTATTGTAAATATCATATTGCCACAGATTGCCACATGTATGTATGGATTTGTAAATACATTGATTAAAATCAAATTGCAAAATTAACAATATATTTTCCATTATTGATCAGTAATAGCTTATAACAAAAAGTACAAAATAAATCTTAAAAACAGCTTGTAGAGTGTTTCCAGTAAATGTGCTTCTATTTAAAAAATCCCTTTTCTATAGAACTATTTATGAGAAGTCTTCAGTGAAGTACATTTTACATCTAGATTGTGATCTCTTCCTTCTTACACAATCACTGGAAACACAATTCTTTCACAAACTGCTGAGCCAGTTTTAGACCACTTCCAAAAAGCAGCAAAGGTCCTACTTAAGAATTCAAACCATAAAGAACAGGAATCATGCTTAACAGAAAACCTGTCAAGAAAACAAAAATAAGAGAAATAAAAATGAAAAATATACAACAGATATTAGCCATCAGTGAATATGAAATGATCATACAGGATAACATACATTAAAAATATCAGATAATAATACCCTTGGAGTCAAAATATCAAATAATGAATTAGGGAATCTGGGAAAATCTGTATCTCCAAGAAAAACAGGATCTAAATGTGTAAATAGTTTTTCTGTTGATGTTCACTGGAAGGAAACTAGTATATATCACAATGTCAAATGGACACAGAATATATGCAGGAATGCCATAGTAATATTTAAAGTTACTCCCTATCCTCTCTATCTCATATCCTTCCTTTGGAACAGGAACTGAGACCGCAATGGCATAAGAGCAAAACTCAAACAATGTATATGCTTACCATGTTGAGAAAAAGGTAATGAGAATTTAGAGCAAAATTAAGTTTGCATATATTTTGCAATGGAATGGAAAATTAACTCCAGTGTTCACATGATTTCATATAAATGTGAGTGGCCACAAACAGCAAAATCATAAAATGTTAAATTAGCTTGGTTAAGTAGCTAATATAACAAATAAGCAAGTGGTAGATTCCTCAGAACTCTTTTAGCAAAAATCGGAAGAACTGATCACAATCACTTTACAAAATTCATCCCACTGATTATTAAAGATAATTACAAGCCATCTAAGTTTTCAAAGTGACTGAACAAAAGTTCTATAAATGATTTCAGGCTAATTACAGCTACAATTTTTAAAAGCACCCTGAATATTTTCTTCATGAAATTGAGATATATTGTCCTTTTTATCTTTGCAATATCTAATGAGAGAACAATTAATAAACAGAGAGAAAGTCTACTCAATCCCATAAATTACAAAAAGATATGGAGCTGCAGAATATATCAGGTTGAAACGCTATGCCAAAAATAGCTCATATGAATGAAATCTGATCTATAACATAGGGTAGCCCACTCTATGATGAAAAATTCACATATTGGAGATAGGTATAATATTAAAAAGAAATTTCTAACTCACAAGGCTTGACAGGTTCATGGCAATATTGTCAAAGCTTGGCCAAGCAACCTGAGTAGTGTTATTTAACTGCAAGTTAAATTATTTATTTAGCCTGGATTATTATGCCAATTAATATATTTTTATTTTTTCACATGAAACTGATTTTACTTTAAAGCTTGTTAAGTATAACTGAAAGTCATGGTAGCAAAAAATGTTTATTCATAATGGAGTCTGCAAATTAAGTGAACCAATAAAACTTTATTTTGATACAACTTTGTTATGGCCACTTTGGCATCCAATGGATGTACTCAATTTGTAGAGATAAAAATATTCCTTGTTCTACTGGATCACAGTTGATGTCATGATATTTAATTCTGTACATATAACATGGTGCACCAAGTAGACTAATTAGAAGGACAGTGAAACTCTAATTATAGCTGCCATGAAGTTGATCACATAAAGTAAATGCAGTATGATGCAGTCAATACTTTATTTCCTCCATCACATTATTAATCTCTCTCCAGAAACCATGCATGCAAGGACAAATCCACATATCATGTACTCATATTTTGTGAAATATTTCCTTTAATAATATTGCAGAAGCATAGAAATATGGAATTATCTTCTTATATTTTATTATTGCACTTCATGTGCCCTGTCAGTGAAATGCTTGTTATAACACTGAGTTGCCAGAGAACATTATCAGCATTGTTAAGGAGATTTTGTGCAATTGTGGTCATCATCTTGATTTTTAACACATAGTAAATCACAAATACTTAGAATATTCCAAACTAGGGATCACTCTCCCTGCCACCTCTATCACATTTACATTAATTCTGGGTTTGCCATCTATTTTTGATTAACATTAGATTTTCTTGTCATTCCACCACTCATGATTTAATTTATGTTTCTGTCAGTTAAAATCAGACTGCCTGAATGCTTTCACTCAGCAAGCCTAGGAAATCCTGTGAACAGTATCAAGGTCACATATATGCCCAGAGGAGTTAATACTTTCTTAATTGAAAATATTTTGATACTAAATTTATTACAAATATCTTATTCAAGAATTATTCTCATACTTAAGAAATTTACTATTTTTTCATTCAGCATTATTTATAGTCAATCAGTTTAACACATAAATTATCATCCATGTCCAAATAAGATAAATGAAATCTTAAAATTGACAGTTATGAAGAAAAATGGAAAATACCAATATTTTGTGGTACTAGCTTATCATTCACTTTATCTCTTGTTGTTGTACTCATCCAGATAATGTTGATATCTGAAGTGTTAACTTCAACAAATATGCATATTTCATTTAATTTTTTGTTCTGTGCCTAGTGCATCTGTCTATCAAGTTGGTATGTAATGTCACTTTTTGTGCTCATCTATTTAATAAATGGACAATGTGTTCTGTACATTTATAGTTCTATTTTAATGCTATATTCATGACATCTTTGAAGTTAGTCATCAAAATCTCTCATTTCTGATTTATTCTCTGAGCAAGTTCTTTAACATCCATCATTCCAACACAAACTTTGTCACCTAAAACTTTCTGCATCTGACTTTCATAAATTCCACACTTTACATTCATAGAACATGCTAGAAAGATCATGATGTTGAAAGTATTTGTTCATTTTGTGATGTCCACTTGTTGGAAAATGATTTTTATACAATTGAATTGAACCATGCTGTTGTTTTTTTCTATGATTTTTCTGGATCCCTTTTGTAGATGTTACTAATTTCTTGGTCTATTACTAGCCAAAATGTACAAATTTTGACAAAAAGGTACAAGAAATCAAACTGTTAAAGTAAACAGCCACTGAAAACATAAACCAACATTATAGATTCTTCAGTCACAATGTTTTATTCTCTATGGGGTCAGTATAATAGTTTGCCCAGATCTGCCCAATAAGGTACCGTATATCCAGAGCTTTTTTTCTCATAGAACGCCCAGAACGGAGTTCCGGCACCTTTTTTGGATGGAACCTTGTAGGATAGGCAAGGCGGGTTGTATGACGTGTGTGAGTTCTGGCACCTTTTTGTTTTACAAAAAAAGCACTGCGTATATCTCTCAAAATTCCTAGCCAAGTTAACTTCTTGAGTCAAAAATCATCATACATATTAACACCCAGAAATGATAAATTTGAAAATAAGCATTTTAAATTAACCAATTCTATAATCAAGTCTATAAATTCTGTAAATTTATATACATCTTTCTATACATATTTTGAAGAAGTTTATATTATGTGTTTTTATATTAAAAACACATAAAAGTAATGAAATTAATTAATGAAATTGAATGAATGAAAACAGAAAACAAATGTGTCTCCATCATTTACACTGGGAAAACCTAGATAAATTATGGATCTTTAGCAATAACTCTTAAGTATGAAAGTTGTCAAACCAATTTTCAATTATTCTGATCGCTAGTAATTTCCTTCAAAATATAATTTGATTCTATTTTGTGTCAGTGTCAAAACTGAGTATCAAATTCAGCATATGCAGCTAAGCAAAATATAAATTGTATCATAGAATCCAAAATGTTTAGGTAGAACAAGGAGGAAGACTTTGATGCAGATATGTAGCTGCTCCCTTGGTAAAAAGGCAAAAGCTTTCTTTAAAATCCAGAACATCCCAATAACATATGGAAGCAGCTCAAACAAAACCTCCCTAATTCACTGAACTATAAGAAGGAGGAGATATAATATAATGCTTGCAATATGTGTAGTCACGAAATCCACAGAATGGCTAAAACTGCTTTTATTGAGATTGGTGTCAAGCATGAAACTTCAAGCATGAAAATTTTGGATTCTCGAGTTGGATTTGACATTTGGCTATTATAGCAAAATTTTTGAAGCCTGATTATTTCTATTCCTTTTCTGTTCCTTTTCATTACAGTATTTTGTGCACTATATAACCATTTCCCCAACATTTCAAATTTTCCATTTGCTGATTGTATGTGTTCCTGAAAATATAGACATTTAAAATCCTAGAAAAAACATCACTGTAACCTGTGACTTGAGTGGCCATTGAGTTTTCCAACCACTGACAGAAAATTTCAAGATTAGATCCTTACTTCCTTGTGTTCCCATATTTCCTTTTATTTGCATCCAATTTAGACTGTGGTCCTCTTCAAAGGATGGGCTGTGCTTTGACTAATTGAATTTTGTCTTCCAATTAACTCAAGATTTTGTCTTATCTAAAACAAGGCTTCCTTTTTATTCATCATTTTCAAGGAGGGGAGAGGTATTGTTGTAGTCATAATATGGCAAAGGATGATGTAGTTGCTGTTTTTTATTTTTTTATATCTTTACTTTGTTATAGTCTCCCTCATTGTCCATCCCTGATGGTCCCTAATACCCCATAGAAGGCATTTTTAAAAAATATTCTTCCACAATGACACTGAAGTTTCAGAAAGCTGAGAGGGTGTAGATTACTGGGGGAATTTAAGATACATTGGGTTGTACCCAGAATAAATGCAAGATGCCTACACTCACTTAAGAGAATTCCAACATATTTTTTCTTTTAAAAAGTTCCAAAATAAATTTATTTGGCATCAAAATGAGAGAGAATAGTTAGAAAATTAAGAATAAATATCCTACCTCTGACTCTTTTAAATGCAGAATGCATTCTTAATAACGAGTGTTCTTTACTCTTATATGCTTTTAAAAATCAACCATTGTGCTAGTGCTAGGAGTATTTGAATGCTGGTTTTTTTAATTAACTGGAAACCATTTTAAATTGCCATAAGCTGTTCATGTGTGAACTTATTGAAGATAAGAGAGTTACACTGAATTCAAAGTGCAATAGGATACTAATGTTAACAAATTAGTTCTGCCTTCGAGATGGAACACTTCTCTCTTTAATCTGTCAACTTATTACTATGGAACAATAGCAACTGTGAGCACAGTCATACTAAATAAGCATTTCAGAATGAATATTTTTTTCAATTGATCAATTATGAAAAAGGTTTCAGCCTAAAAATAGATGCTGAGCAGACATCTCAGCTGCACAATATTATCACCCCTTACACAGATGAGCTCAGTGCAGAGATCTGATCTTTTTGCCAATATCACATCAAATTATTAACAGCAAATATTGAAGTGAAACGATTCATAAGTACTACTTTGCTGAATTCTGTTTCAGGCTGCACTTAATCTTTATTCATCTTTAATGAGTATTTATAGTATGACCCTGACAGCTTGCTACCACTGTGATAAATTATCTGACTCAAGTCTGATTAAAAATGCTACCCTGAATGCTAATTATCTCAACAGACCCGCTTAATAATAGCATTTCTTGTCAATTATGGAACCAGAGAATGGGTGCCAGTTGCAAACTGCACCACACAAGCCTGTCCTGTAAGGCAGATTTCCCATCATGCTTTGTCATCTGCCACATGTAAATCTAGGATTCTGTATCTGCAGTGACCTCCTTATTAGTGAACTGACAAAATGATGAAGCTCAGCTCCTGCCACTAGACAATTACGGATTGGATTTACTGCCTGTGGGAGATCAACAATGTAGAGTCACTTGTGATGCCATTTACTGCTAGTCCTTGCAGGAACCTTTGCTTTCAGTGACAAGCACCCCATATCATATATATTTAATAATTTGAGGAAATTGAATAGAGATCGACTGCTGTACCTTTTTCATTGAAAGAGGAAACAATCCCATTGTATTTGCAAGGACAGCCATAAAGCTTAATAGGGTAGCCTAGAACTACAGCATACATAATATTATTCTTTTCCACCCTTTGTTTTTCAATGTTAGTTTTAACAATTTTCATATATATTAAATGAGGAGCCTGTGAATTTAGTCAGCTTGAAATGAACAAAGAGAAATTAACAATTCAATAAAGAAACTTCATTATAAAGCAGGTATGCCAGTAGAAAGCAAAAAGGCCACAAGTATGGATATAAGAAATACATTAGTTAATACGCAGCCAAGTGATTGTAATGTCAGATTAAGCAAAATGGCAAAATAATGTTTCTAAATGCTTTCTGAATTAAAAATGCATGAGAAAAAAAGATAAAAATTACTGCAGACCTGACCATTTAAAATGTATTACATTTTAATTGGGTTTGTCATATTATATTTTGTTATTTCTAACAGTTTGAATACCCTAGGAATAAAAACAGGACATATTTCAAAATAAATTTGAAAGGTGATCCTTTCCATTTTATTCTCATAATAATCTTCAGAAACAGATTAGTTCTGGAAAACTGTCTAAATTTCACCTATTAAGTTTCATACCTGAATATATTTATTAGATTTTTATCTCATTTTTATTACTTTATAAATAACTCAAGATGGTGAACATAGTCTGTTAGTATGATAGGAAGGAACTTTCTTCTTTCCTGAAAGCAATGAAAGTTGTATTTTGTGATTATTTATGAACCTTTTGCACTTTAGAAATAGCAAGTATGTTTCCTAAACAGGAAAAAATAGCCCACAGTTTAAACTCTAAGACCAAATTTATTCAATTATTCACTTTCTTCTATCATCATAGAAATTAATATTTACTATCTGACTGTCAGAATGTTCATAAACTTCATGTTTCTCTGAACGTGACTAAGAGAAAAATCTGCATCATTTGGCAATCTAAATTTACAGAAAATTCACTGAGTATTATATCATTGCTTTATGTAGCACTTGTCGCTCAGTTAATTTGATTAGTTCTAATAATTATGGAAATAAGTGTCTTCACACCATGTCAGAAATCACTGTTAGACTGTAACTTAAGCTTGAATAAAGCAGAAAATAACCAAAAGGATAAAGAATATTGTTTATTGTGCTTGTTCCAGACATCCTCTTCCTGTCTTCCAGGAGTCAATAGGTTTTTTATCTAATTCTATCTACACAAAACTTTTTTTCTGAAATACCAATCCAAATTATGCAGAAAAGTAGCTACTTTACTGTTATAGGAATTCCACCTATAATGCTGACTTTGTATAGTACAGAATGTTGAGTAATTCATGTAGAAAAAGAGGCTATTTTACCAAGGTTGAAATATAAAGGCCAGAAACATTTCTCTATATTGTTAAAGATAATAACATACTTTCTGGTGGAGTTTTAAGTGACACTGAATCAGACTCTCTTTTTCTATACATCAGGAGACAATGATCCAGAAGTTAATTTTATGTTCTCTAATTACTATTCTACAATTTTTCAAAACAAAAAAATAGTTTTATTGAATCTAAATTTCTATTCCATTCAACTTGCTAGTTAAAAATATTTATAACATTTTAATACTGCTTGTGGAGAATTAGTATCAGTAATCACTGCCTACCTATGTTGATTAAATTTATGGGGTTAGGGAAAATAAAAGGATTGACCTTATTGGTTCAGAATTTCAGAATGTCCTAGAATAGACAATTTACTCTATAAAATGATCCAATCTATAGAAGAAAAGGATATTTGGCTGAAAAAGACAGCTTCATAAAATAAAGGTGAAGTATTTAGTTCAAATTCTGCACTCAAGAGAATTGTCAGACCCAACATTTCAAGACCATGTTATCTATTGTTTAATGTTATCTATTATTATAAATAATAATAAATGAATGGAATGTGATTTTTAAACTTTGAGCCAATATTATATTAGTTTAGTGTGGAAAAATCTGAAATCAAGTGCTTCACAAGCTCTACATGACCTAATTTTTCATTCATGTTAGACTTTATCTTATCACATACATATTTTATTATGAATATCTATTCTTCTATAAATAAAAAAAATCTTTTACTGATAAATCATTTTCTTCTCTTTGCTTTTATAGAGCAACTGTAACAAAGAAGTTGGCCATAGGGTACCAGGATATCAGTGGCATGATATCTGCAGCACTTTCAGGTACAGCAAAATTAAAAAAGAAATATTATACATAATTGGTCAATCTCTTGCATGATTACTAAATCTCACAGAATTTAGTAAATGTCATGAGATTTTGGGTAGAAACATCAAACTCTGAAAAAATTTCCTCATGAGTTTTAGGGCAGGAACAATGACATTTCAAAACAGTCGATCAAACAGGATGTCAACTTTTAAAATTATTAGTATTTGTTCTTTACAATTTCTGTTTCTGGTCTAGTGTATTAATTCCACATTTTAAAAATACCACAGCCACACAGTTACATTTCTATTGTAGCAAATCATTAGAATAAAAACAATATAGTATATTAAATGGCTTACATCCAATGCAATATCTAAGCAATGAGAAATCTCTATTTCAGCTGTACTGCAGTTTTTTTCCATTCTCCAAAGCTTGCCTAAAAATTCAGAGGGCTGTCAAAGAAAGCTCAGAAAAAGGCTGCAGTTGAAACTAAATCAGTCAAATAATATCTAATATTTTTAAGTAGATTAGTATTTACTGGAAATATACAAGCTGTTTCACTTGAAGAACAAAACACCCATTGTTTCTTTTTCAAAGCTTATATCTTAAGTTGTATCTTCCTTTATAGTACATTAGGATAGTAGTATATAATCTTTAATTACTGTTTTCCCCATCTGAGATAAGCTGCCTGGCTCTGAAATATCAGCAAGGATCTTCCTGATAGTGTAATAAAGCTTTCTTCTTTTCACTTAGAGGACCAAAAGCCAAAGTACACAGACCAAAGCAAAATTTTAATGCAATTTGCTATATGGAATAGAAAATACTGTTTCATTTCCCTACTACAAACTATGGATGATACATAAATCATAATTGGGATAGCCATTCCTAACAAGGAACCAATTAGGCACTGAACCATTTTAGTTAGATATAAGCTACCTTTATTCATTTGCCTTATTTATAAGTTGTTTCCTTTATAGTACATCTTCCCTCCAAAAGATCAAGGCTGGAGAGTAATCAAGAACTCTCCATACACCTTTCCATCTCAGTAGGAAATTCCTGCAGAAGCCCTTGATTCAACTATACTGAATGAGATTCAAGGCCTGGCTGTTGGCACATATGGTCTTGAACAACTTGAAGGGGATACCAGACAGACTATCTTCACCATTACAGATCTGGCTGACTGCTGAAGTAATAAAAGGAGGTCTTGTTGTGTAGGACAAGATTGGCAGAGTTGCTCATAGACAAGTTTCTTTCTGGTGACATTTGACCTCTTGAATATTCTCTGTGTGGAGCTTATTATAACATCTTTTAGGTGTCCTATCCCTTCATCTAGGAATTTATTAAATAAGTGGCTGTGTTTGTTTCTCTTCATCATTTTATTTAATATGTTTTTGTTCTAATCTATTGTATTTATTGTTATATATTTATATTTTCAATTGTGAAAGTGAAAGAACTTGTAAGAAAAGTATTGAAATATACCAAGCAAACAAACAAACTGTATGGATCACAGAACAGCAATCTTAAATTATAAGGCAAATTCTGATTTGATATAATGAAGTTTCTTAATGGTATGAGCAATTCAGCTGTGGAACAAATTACTAAAGGACCTGGTAGGTTGTCCTTTGTTGGAAAAAATCAAGCAGAAGACATGAAAACCAACTTTTGAGGATATTTTAATCTGGATTTCTACATGGGACAGGGGACTATAAAAAAGAAGGAATATATTTTGTATGAAATTGCTAAGGTGCTAATTAGCTTTGACATATTACTTAAACTTAAACTCAGTGCAAGGACTTGGTCATTTTAATGCAAGTTATATATTAAAATATTTATAAACTGCTTCCTATTCAAAGAAACCTCAATGTGATTTATAATAGAACTAGTTGAATCTATAATGCAGATTATGTAAATCTGAACAAATCTCCAATTTAGATAATAGTATGTAAGTATGCATGCATGTATGTATATATTATATGCCACCCATCTTACTATGCAAAGATAAGATAAAAAGACTGCCTAACCTATATTAAGAAAAAGGATTATCTAACCTTTCTTTTTAAGCACGTAGGCAACTTTCTGTCTGCTTTTGTGTAGTGTTTTTCAAACTTGGCAACTTTAAATGAGTGGACTTCAATTTCCAGAATGCTGGGTGGAAAATTCTGGGCGGTGAAATCCACGCATCTTAAAGTTGCAAAGTTTGAAAATCATTATTCTACAGCTTATTAGAATGGCATCACTTATATTTAGCATCATGGAGGGGGGAGGTGGTTAAAGACACTGAGCTTGTCAGCTGGAAAGCTGAAGTACAGGTTCGAGCCCCATGCACCATACAACGAGGTGAGCTACCATGAGTTGCCTCAGCTCCTGCCCATCTATCAGTATGAAAGCATGCAAATGAGAATAGATAAATAGGTACCACTTTGGTGGAAGATAACAGTGTTCTGTGCACCTTGGCATATAGTCATCCTGGCTACATCACCATGGAAGTGTCCTCAGATAACACTGTCTCTCGTGGCTAAGAAATGGAGTTGGGCATCGCCCACTAGAGTCAAACACGACTGGGAAACTTTAATTTTACCTTTAGAGTTCAGAAGTAAACCATTTTCAGCAGTTAATTTATTATATTTTGGGTTTTAAATAAATACAGTTTAAAAAGTAATTTACTATTTTGAGAGGGGAAAGCCCAACTCTGCCCCAGGTGAAAAGGCTGGGCAATAAATACTGGCTCCACTTCTTCAAATGTTGTCATTATAAACTAGTAACTAGTTTGCTCCTTTTGACGAATCACCTATTAGAAGTGAAGTACTGTAGAGATTTCCCTCCCTCCCTCCTTTTTTTTTTTTTACTTTTAATGGTAAATTATGCTTTAGGAGCAGATTATTCTCTGACTCATTGATTAGTTTGAAAATGATCCTACTTTCTTGAATTTTAAATTAATAAATCTACATTATACACATAAGATCCAAATTTTATCAGATAACATATAAAACATACAGTATTTGTAATTGAAACAGATCAAACACAGCAATTGTACATATTTTAATTGCTTGATAATACTGCAGAATACTGCAGAATGTAAAAATGTCCTTCATTAATGTGAAAAGAGCAGTCCCCTGGAAATAATCTTAACAAGAACTAAAATAATCAATTCCTGAACTAGTTAAATAAAAAGCCTTTGGAAATAAAAAGCCTTTGCATCAAACTTTCACAGATGTAAAGGGAAGAGAGAGAAGACTTTTTAATCTTACGACTAGATTCTTGAAAGCCTGCCACTTATGACTTTGGCAGGAGGAACAGAAAGTATTACTCAGAGGACTACATGGAACTTGTGTGTGTGTGTGAGACAGAGAGAGAGAAAGGGAGGGAGGGAGAGAGAGAGAGGGAAGGAGGGATAGACGGAGAGGGGGAGGGGGAGAGGGGAGAGAGAGAGAGGGAGAGGGAGGGAGGGAGGGAAGAACCAAAATAGCCAGAATAGTATTGTTAGTATTGTTCTGGACAAGAATTATTGGACAAAGAAAGAAACTGAGAGCATCCCAGAAGACATTTCAGTAAAATAAAACCTTGACAACATCTCTCTGTTGTTCTTTTATTACCTATGGTTAAATTAAACTTGGAATGCTCATTCTTCTGAAGAGCACGTACTTTGAAAAGAGAGCAATTCCAATCATTTAATAAGCAGTTACTTTTAAAAGGCTTTAAAACTGTCTCTTATTTTCAACAACAACTTAATGTTACTTGCTCATGTAAGGTCAAACACATTAAAGTTTGTGATTCTGAATTACAAAGTTATAACTCATTTCCAGTTTCAATGTTGAAAGATATCTTTATCTTAAGACATTAATTCATAATATCTGTACATTGGGATGCAGCTGTCTATGCCTATTGATATTAATGAAATTAGGTCCCAAGTGATTAATAGATTTTTTGAAATATACAAATCAATTTTTTATATTTATTGAAAAGGTCAGTCTCTTTGTGTAATAACGGAAAAGGAGGTGTGTGCAAAACTCTATGTACTGGTCAAGGAGAATCCTTGGCCATTCCAAGGTAGTTCGTCATTTCCAGAAATAAATTTCACAGCCAGAACACATCTGGAACAGTACTTTCTGTTCCAGAAAATGTAGTTCCAAAAAATGACAAACTGTCTTGGAAGAACAGGATCTGCATATTCTAGGAGGAAAAAATGGAACTTCTGAGGAACACCAGAACATTCTCTGACTAGAACAAAGTTTTGCACATGGACAATTTTTGACAAAAAGCCTGAGAGAAAAACAGAACAAATAATAATTGTGCAATGGAGCTCAGACAATGCTCAGTGATGCTATTATACAACACCATATTTAGTTGAATGCAACCTTTGAAACTATGTAAGAGATACTATTCAAGACATTTTAAGAGGCTACCTGGACAGACATTTTCATGCAATGTGAAATAAATCTTAATAGAAATGTTTGAGAAAGCACTGGATTTTTAAGAACCACAAAGTACTATTTTGTTTACTACTGGCTTGGACCATTATCAGAAGCATGAGGGATGTGATGGGATGACTGCATAATTGAAGCCTCATATTTTTTATGTGCATCATGACACATGTAGAAAAGGGGTGGGGTTTTGATTGCATAGTGACCTCTACAGTTATGATACCTCTTCAGCCCAGTGAATGCCTTTGGTTATCACCACACAGACTTCAATTATATAGCTCAGGTGGTATGAATTTGTAAAGTGTTAAATATATTCAGATGAAAATATTAGCCAGAAAATATTTAGTCTCAAAATAAAGCACATTAACTGTGAACAGTTAACAAACATACCCTCATACACAAGCGCACACATACATGTTTAGCATTTTAATGAAGAATTTGGAACAACTGCAAGTAAAGTTCACTGGACTTAATCTGGCTTTAGATTTTCAGGCCACATAATCAATAAATAAAATGCACTGTTCTTCAGAACGTTATATAAATTTCCTTAGCTTGCCCAAGTTTGACTTTTTTTAGCTGTATTGAAACAACCTTGTGGGATTATCTATTTTAGCTTATTCTAGTTTAAAACCCATCTCTTTGTTCTTTCAAAGCCTGTCTACACTTCTTTTAATTCTATTCAATCTTCTGTTTCCGATCATAATGTAACTATTACATCTCATTCCAGCATGCCTCTAATAAGCAATCTATTTTATATATTTATGGATTATATTATTTACCCTTCATTTCACACTAAAGTCTTATAATTTGGCATTTGTCAAATATAAAGCCTGATTCTTGATGTACTTGCACTATTAACATGGTATTACTGAAAGTTAAATGAGTCAGGAAAATAGCATTGCCCAAATGAGTTCCTATAATGCCAAAAGTGAAGCTGGTTATAGCATGGCACAGATGGGTGGGATGAAAGGTGCCAAATTCTTTGTCCATCAACATTTTTACCTTCAGGCTGTTATTATTATTAAAATATGCATCTTTTAATTGTAGAAAGAGGCAGACAGGCAGGCTATAGTAGCTTACTGCTATTTATTTGTCCTTATTTTATTTTATGTTATTTATGTCTTCAGGGCTGATCTGATCTCAAGGAAGAGAAGTTCCACAGAGCAGATAAAATGAGAGAAAACTCTTTCTTCCTAGATCCTGCCAGATGACATTCCTTATGAGACCCATAACACACTTCTGCCAGATTTCATGGAATGGGCAGAAACAATTAGAGAGAGACAGTCCCAGAAATAACCCAGCCCTATGCCATGAAAGGCTTTATAGGTAACCATCAGGACTCTAAATCACACAGAGTCTGATAGTCATCTATAAAGCCTTTCATGGCATAGTCAGTGAAGCAGTCAGTGAAGCTCAAAGAGCAGAGGGGTAGCAGGTGCACACGAAGGAAACTAATAACTGCTCATGCCAGAGCATTCTGAAGCAGATGCAACTTTTGGATGCTCTTTATGAGCAGCTCAAAGTACAGACATTGCAGTAATCCACTCAGGAAGTGACTAAGGCATAAATGATTGTGAGAAGAGCCTCCCTGTACAGGAAAAGATGCAACAAGCACACCAAGCTTTAAGGCACTCCACAAAGTAGGGGCTATGGGCCACACCTCTCCTTGAATGGCACTGACTACAACTGCCTTAGAGGAAGAAAGCAAGTTGTAACACAGTGCCACCCAATTTTAACTTCAAATATAGGATATCCTAATTATTGGTGTTTAAAGTTGCTGAGAAGTCAAGCAAACCAAGAATGGATTCACCAACCCATCCTGCTCCCATCCATTAACATAATCAATGCTGCTTCATTCTAGTATCAAATCTGAAACCTGAATGAAAGTATCTGCTTTCCAAATACTCTGCTGAGAACTTCATTCTCAGAAGTTCTATATGACCATTGTCCTACGTCATGACTTTGATAAACTGCATTGGTACAGTGGCTGCCATAATACTATGGACAGTGGTGCAGTGGGCTCAGTGGCTTAATGACA
>JALGBA010002828.1:0-11237 GCA_023970755.1 Azemiops feae | reverse complement strand
GTATACATATGCTCAGGTTCCCCACCGGTTGGGGAAGCCAACAAACCATATGTTTTCCGGATGCGACCTCCCCCTCAGAAGTTAGCCCTGGATGTA
Organism: Azemiops feae; assembly: GCA_023970755.1. NCBI lineage: Eukaryota > Metazoa > Chordata > Lepidosauria > Squamata > Viperidae > Azemiops > Azemiops feae. The sequence goes on along the minus strand of JALGBA010002828.1, from coordinate 11,141 downwards.
TCTTGCATTTGTTGGCAAAAATCCAACAAAGCATGAAAAGTCAAAATGTAAAACTGACCTCCAATTCGAAAAGTATACATATATTCAGGTTCCCCACTGGTTGGGGAAGCCAAAAAACCATATGTTTTCCATCTGCGACCTCCCCCTGAGAAGTTAGCCCTGGTTGTATCTTGCATTTGTTGGCAAAAATCCAATAAAGCATGAAAAGTCAAAATGTGAAACTGACCTCAAATTCGAAAAGCATACATATATTCAGGTTCCCCCCAGCTTGGGGAAGCCGAAAAACCATATGTTTTCCATGTGCGACCTCCCCCTAAGAAGTTAGCCCTGAATGTATCTTGCATTTGTTGGCAAAAATCCAACAAAGAATGAAAAGTCAAAATGTGAAACTGACCTCAAATTCGAAAAGTATACATATGCTCAGGTTCCCCACCGGTTGGGGAAGCCAACAAACCATATGTTTTCCGGATGCGACCTCCCCCTGAGAAGTTAGCCCTGGATGTATCTTGCATTTGTTGGCAAAAATCCAATTCAGCATAGAAAGTCAAAATTTGAAACTGACTTCAAATCTTAAAAGTATACATATATTCTGGTTCCTCACCAGTTGGGGAAGTCGAAAAACCATATGTTTTCTGGATGCGACCTCCCCCTCAGAAGTTAGCCCAGGATGTATCTTGCATTTGTTGGCAAAAATCCAAGAAAGCATGAAAAGTCAAAATGTGAAACTGACCTGAAATTCGAAATGTATACATATATTCAGGTTCCCCACTAGTTGGGGAAGCGGAAAAAATATTTGTTTTCTGGATGCGACCTCCCCCTCAGGAGTTAGCCCAGGATGTATCTTGCATTTGTTGGCAAAAATCCAAGAAAGCATGAAAAGTCAAAATGTGAAACTGACCTGAAATTCAAAATGTATACATATATTCAGGTTTCCCTCAGGTTGGGGAAGCCAAGAAACCATGTGTTTTCCGTATGCGACCTCCCCGTGAGAAGTTAGCCCTGGATGTATCTTGCATTGGTTGGCAAAAATCCAATTCAGCATGAAAATTCAAAAGTTGAAACTGACTTCAAATTCGAAAAGTATACAAATATTCAGGTTCCCCCCAGGTTGGGGAAGCCAAAACACCATATGTTTTCCGTATGCGACCTCCCCCTGAGAAGTTAGCCCTGCATGTATCTTGCATTTGTTGGCAAAAATCCAATAAAGCATGAAAAGTCAAAAGTTGAAACTGACTTCAAATTCGAAAAGCATGTTTTCCGTATGCGACCTCCCCCTGAGAAGTTAGCCCAGATCATATCTTGCATTTGTTGGCAAAAATCCAATAAAGCATGAAAAGTCAAAAGTTGAAACTGACTTCATATTCGAAAAGCATGTTTTCCGTATGCGACCTCCCCCTGAGAAGTTACCCCAGATCATATCTTGCATTTGTTGGCAAAAATCCAATAAAGCATGAAAAGTCATAATGTGAAACTGACCTCAAATTTGAAAAGTATACAAATATTCAGGTTCCCCACTGGATGGGGTAGCCGAAAAAACATTTGTTTTCCGGATGCGACCTCCCCCTCAGGAGTTAGCCCAGGTCGTATCTTGCATTTGTTGGCAAAACTCCAATAAAGCATGAAAAGTCAAAAGTTGAAACTGACTTCAAATTCGAAAAGTATACATATATTCTGGTTCCCCCCAGGTTGGGGAAGCCAAGAAACCATGTGTTTTCCCTATGCGACCTCCCCCTGAGAAGTTAGCCCTGGATGTATCTTGCATTTGTTGGCAAAAATCCTATTCAGCATGGAAAGTCAAAATTTGAAACTGACTTCAAATTCAAAAAGCATGCATATATTCAGGTTCCCCACCAGTTGGGGAAGCCAAAGAACCATATGTTTTCCCTATGCGACCTCCCCCTGAGAAGTTAGCCCGGGATGTATCTTGCATTTGTTGGCAAAAATCCAATAAAGCATAAAAAGTCAAAAGTTGAAACTGACTTCAAATTCGAAAAGCATGTTTTCCGTATGCGACCTCCCCCTGAGAAGTTAGCCCAGATCATATCTTGAATTTTTTGGCAAAAATCCAATAAAGTATGAAAAGTCATAATGTGAAACTGACCTCAAATTCGAAAAGTATACAAATATTCAGGTTCCCCCCAGGTTGGGGAAGCCAAGAAACCATGTGTTTTCCGTATGCGACCTCCCGGTGAGAAGTTAGCCCTGGATGTATCTTGCATTTGTGACAAAATCCAATTCCCCACCGGTTTGGGAAGCGAAAAAACATTTGTTTCCGGATGGGGACCCTCCCCCTCAAATAGCCCAGAATGTAATCCTTGCATTTGTTTGGCTAAAAATCCAAGAGCATGAAAAGTCAAAATGTGAAACTGACCTGAAATTCGAAATGTATACATATATTCAGGTTTCCCCCAGGTTGGGGAAGCCAAGAAACCATGTGTTTTCCGTATGCGACCTCCCCGTGAGAAGTTAGCCCTGGATGTATCTTGCATTTGTTGGCAAAAATCCAATTCCCCACCGGTTGGGGAAGCCGAAAAAACATTTGTTTTCCGGATGGGACCTCCCCCTCAGAAGTTAGCCCAGGATGTATCTTGCATTTGTTGGCAAAAATCCAATAAAGCATGAAAAGTCATAATGTGAAACTGACCTCAAATTCGAAAAGTATACAAATATTCAGGTTCCCCACCGGATGGGGTAGCCGAAAAAACATTTGTTTTCCGGATGCGACCTCCCCCTCAGGAGTTAGCCCAGGTCGTATCTTGCATTTGTTGGCAAAACTCCAATAAAGCATGAAAAGTCAAAAGTTGAAACTGACTTCAAATTCGAAAAGTATACATATATTCTGGTTCCCCCCAGGTTGGGGAAGCTAAGAAACCATGTGTTTTCCCTATGCGACCTCCCCCTGAGAAGTTAGCCCTGGATGTATCTTGCATTTGTTGGCAAAAATCCTATTCAGCATGGAAAGTCAAAATTTGAAACTGGCTTCAAATTCGAAAAGCATGCATATATTCAGGTTCCCCACCAGTTGGGGAAGCCAAAGAACCATATGTTTTCCCTATGCGACCTCCCCCTGAGAAGTTAGCCCTGGATGTATCTTGCCTTTTTGGGAAAAAATCCAATTCAGCATGAAAAGTCAAAAGTTGAAACTGACTTCGAATTTCGAATTTGAGGTCAGTTTCACATTATGAAAAGTATACATATATTCAGGTTCCCCACCAGTTGGGGAAGCCGAAAAACCATGTGTTTTCCGGATGCGACCTCCCCCTCAGGAGTTAGCCCAGGTCGTATCTTGCCTTTTTTGGCAAAAATCCAATAAAGCATGAAAAGTCATAATGTGAAACTGACCTCAAATTCGAAAGGTATACAAATATTCAGGTTCCCCCCAGGTTGGGGAAGCCAAGAAACCATGTGTTTTCCGTATGCGACTTCCCGGTGAGAAGTTAGCCCTGGATGTATCTTGCATTTGTTGGCAAAAATCCAATTCCCCACCGGTTGGGGAAGCGGAAAAAATATTTGTTTTCCGGATGGGACCTCCCCCTCAGAAGTTAGCCCAGGATGTATCTTGCATTTGTTGGCAAAAATCCAAGAAAGCATGAAAAGTCAAAATGTGAAACTGACCTGAAATTCGAAATGTATACATATATTCAGGTTCCCCACTAGTTGGGGAAGCGGAAAAAATATTTGTTTTCTGGATGCGACCTCCCCCTCAGGAGTTAGCCCAGGATGTATCTTGCATTTGTTGGCAAAAATCCAAGAAAGCATGAAAAGTCAAAATGTGAAACTGACCTGAAATTCAAAATGTATACATATATTCAGGTTTCCCTCAGGTTGGGGAAGCCAAGAAACCATGTGTTTTCCAGATGCGACCTCCCCCTGAGAAGTTAGCCCGGGATGTATCTTCCATTTGTTGGCAAATATCCAATTCAGCATGAAAATTCAAAAGTTGAAACTGACTTCAAATTCGAAAAGTATACAAATATTCAGGTTCCCCCCAGGTTGGGGAAGCCAAAACACCATATGTTTTCCGTATGCGACCTCCCCCTGAGAAGTTAGCCCTGCATGTATCTTGCATTTGTTGGCAAAAATCCAATAAAGCATGAAAAGTCAAAAGTTGAAACTGACTTCAAATTCGAAAAGCATGTTTTCCGTATGCGACCTCCCCCTGAGAAGTTAGCCCAGATCATATCTTGCATTTGTTGGCAAAAATCCAATAAAGCATGAAAAGTCAAAAGTTGAAACTGACTTCATATTCGAAAAGCATGTTTTCCGTATGCGACCTCCCCCTGAGAAGTTACCCCAGATCATATCTTGCATTTGTTGGCAAAAATCCAATAAAGCATGAAAAGTCATAATGTGAAACTGACCTCAAATTTGAAAAGTATACAAATATTCAGGTTCCCCACTGGATGGGGTAGCCGAAAAAACATTTGTTTTCCGGATGCGACCTCCCCCTCAGGAGTTAGCCCAGGTCGTATCTTGCATTTGTTGGCAAAACTCCAATAAAGCATGAAAAGTCAAAAGTTGAAACTGACTTCAAATTCGAAAAGTATACATATATTCTGGTTCCCCCCAGGTTGGGGAAGCCAAGAAACCATGTGTTTTCCCTATGCGACCTCCCCCTGAGAAGTTAGCCCTGGATGTATCTTGCATTTGTTGGCAAAAATCCTATTCAGCATGGAAAGTCAAAATTTGAAACTGACTTCAAATTCAAAAAGCATGCATATATTCAGGTTCCCCACCAGTTGGGGAAGCCAAAGAACCATATGTTTTCCCTATGCGACCTCCCCCTGAGAAGTTAGCCCTGGATGTATCTTGCATTTGTTGGGAAAAATCCTATTCAGCATGGAAATTCAAAATTTGAAACTGACTTCAAATTTCGAATTTGAGGTCAGTTTCACATTATGAAAAGTATACATATATTCAGGTTCCCCACCAGTTGGGGAAGCTGAAAAACCATTTGTTTTCCGGATGCGACCTCCCCCTCAGGAGTTAGCCCAAGTCGTATCTTGCATTTCTTAGCAAAAATCCAATTCAGCATGAAAATTCAAAAGTTGAAATTGACTTCAAATTAAAAAAGCATGCATATATTCAGGTTCCCCACCACATGGGGAAGCCAAAGAACCATATGTTTTCCGTATGCGACCTCCCCCTGAGAAGTTAGCCCAGGATGTATCTTGCATTTGTTGGCAAATATCCAATAAAGCATGAAAAGTAAAAATGTGAGACTGACTTCGAATTCGAAAAGGATACATATATTCTGGTTCACCACCAGTTGGAGAAGCCGAAAACCCATATGTTTTCCAGATGCGACCTCCCCCTGAGAAGTTAGCCCGGGATGTATCTTGCATTTGTTGGCAAAAATCCAATTCAGCATGAAAATTCAAAAGTTGAAACTGACTTCCAATTCGAAAAGTATACAAATATTCAGGTTCCCCCCAGGTTGGGGAAGCCAAAACACCATATATTTTTCGTATGCGACCTCCCCCTGAGAAGATAGCCCTGCATGTATCTTGTATTTGTTGGCAAAAATCCAATAAAGCATGAAAAGTCAAAAGTTGAAACTGACTTCAAATTCGAAAAGCATGTTTTCCGTATGCGACCTCCCCCTGAGAAGTTAGCCCAGATCATATCTTGCATTTGTTGGCAAAAATCCAAGAAAGCATGAAAAGTCAAAATGTGAAACTGACCTGAAATTCGAAATGTATACATACATTCAGGTTTCCCTCAGGTTGGGGAAGCCAAGAAACCATGTGTTTTCCGTATGCGACCTCCCCGTGAGAAGTTAGCCCTGGATGTATCTTGCATTTGTTGGCAAAAATCAAATTCAGCATGAAAATTCAAAAGTTGAAATTGACTTCAAATTCAAAAAGCATGCATATATTCAGGTTCCCCACCACGTGGGGAAGCCAAAGAACCATATATTTTCCGTATGCGACCTCCCTCTGAGAAGTTAGCCCTGGATGTATCTTGCATTTGTTGGCAAAAATCCAATAAAGCATGAAAAGTCAAAAGTTGAAACTGACTTCAAATTCAAAAAGCATGTTTTCCGTATGCGACCTCCCCCTGAGAAGTTAGCCCAGATCATATCTTGCATTTGTTGGCAAAAATCCAATAAAGCATGAAAAGTCAAAAGTTGAAACTGACTTCAAATTCGAAAAGCATGTTTTCCGTATGCGACCTCCCCCTGAGAAGTTAGCCCTGCATGTATCTTCCATTTGTTGGCAAAAATCCAATAAAGCATGAAAAGTCAAAAGTTGAAACTGACTTCAAATTCGAAAAGCATGTTTTCCGTATGCGACCTCCCCCTGAGAAGTTAGCCCAGATCATATCTTGCATTTGTTGGCAAAAATCCAATTCAGCATGAAAATTCAAAAGTTGAAACTGACCTCAAATTCGAAAAGTATACAAATATTCAGGTTCCCCACCGGATGGGGTAGCCGAAAAAACATTTGTTTTCCGGATGCAACCTCCCCCTCAGGAGTTAGCCCAGGTCGTATCTTGCATTTGTTGGCAAAAATCCAATAAAGCATGAAAAGTCAAAAGTTGAAACTGACTTCAAATTCGAAAAGTATACATATATTCTGGTTCCCCCCAGGTTGGGGAAGCCAAGAAACCATGTGTTTTCCGTATGCAACCTCCCCCTGAGAAGTTAGCCCTGGATGTATCTTCCATTTGTTGGCAAAAATCCAATTCAGCATGGAAAGTCAAAATTTGAAACTGACCTCAAATTTGAAAAGTATACATATATTCAGGTTCCCTCCAGGTTGGGGAAGGCGAAAAAACATTTGTTATCCGGATGCGACCTACCCCTGAGAAGTTAGCCCTGGATGTATCTTGCATTTGTTGGCAAAAATCCAATTCAGCATAAAAAGTCAAAATGTGAAACTGACCTCAAATTCGAAAAGTATACATATATTCAGGTTCCCTACCGTTTGGGGAAGGAGAAAAACCATATGTTATCCGGATGCGACCTCCCCCTGAGAAGTTAGTCGAGGACATATGCATTTGTTGGAAAAAATCAAATAAAGCATGAAAAGTCAAATGTTGAATCTGACTTCAAACGCGAAAAGTATACATATATTCAGGTTCCCCACCAGTTGGAGAAGGCAAAGAAACATTTGTTTTCCGGATGCGACCTCCCCCTCAGAGGTTAGCCCTGGATGTATCTTGCATTTGTTGGAAAAAATCCAATAAAGCATGAAAAGTCAAAATGTGAAACTGACTTCAAATTTGAAAAGTATACATATATTCAGGTTCCCCACCAGTTGGGGAAGCCAAAAAACCATATGTTTGCCGTATGCAACCTCCCCCTGAGAAGTTAGCCATGGATGTATCTTGCATTTGTTGGCAAAATTCCAATTCAGCATGGAAAGTCAAAATTTTAAACTGACTTCAACTCTTAAAAGTATACATATATTCAGGTTTCCCCCAGGTTGGGGAAGCCGAAAAACCATACGTTATCCGGATGCGACCTCCCCATGAGAAGTTAGCCGAGGACATATGCATTTGTTGGCAAATATCCAATTAAGCATAAAAAGTCAAAATGTGAAACTGACCTCAAATTCGAAAAGTATACATATATTCAGGTTCCCCACCATTTGGGGAAGGAGAAAAACCATATGTTATCCGGATGCGACCTCCCCCTGAGAAGTTAGCCCAGGATGTTTCTTGCATTTGTTGGCAAATATCCAATTAAGCATGAAAAGTCAAAATGTGAAACTGACCTCAAATTCGAAAAGTTTACATATATTCAGGTTCCCCACCAGTTGGGGAAGCCAAGAAACCATATGTTTTCCGTATGCGACCTCCCCCTGAGAAGTTAGCCCTGGATGTATCTTGCATTTGTTGGCAAAAATCCAATTCAGCATGGAAAGTCAAAATTTGAAACTGACCTCTAATTTGAAAAGTATACATATATTCAGGTTCCCTCCAGGCTGGGGAAGGCGAAAAAACATTTGTTATCCGGATGCGACCTACCCCTGAGAAGTTAGCCCAGGACATATCATGCATTTGTTGGCAAAAATCCAATAAAGCATGAAAAGTCAAAAGTTCAATTTGACTTCAAATGCGAAAAGTATACATATATTCAGGTTCCCCACCAGTTGGGGAAGCCGAAAAACCATATGTTTTCCGGATGCGACCTCCCCCTGAGAAGTTAGCCCTGGATGTATCTTGCATTTTTTGGCAAATATCCAATTAAAGCATGAAAAGTCAAAATGTATACCTGACCTCAAATTCCAAAAGTAAACATATATTCATGTTCCCCCTAGGTTGGGGAAGCCGAAAAACCATATGTTTTCCGTCTGCGACCTCCCCCTGAGAAGTTAGCCCGGGTTGTATCTTGCATTTGTTGGCAAAAATCCAATAAAGCATGAAAATCCAATAAAGCATGAAAAGTCAAAATGTGAACCTGACCTCAAATTAGAAAAGTATACATATATTCATGTTCCCCCCAGGTTGGGGAAGCCGAAAAACCATATGTTTTCCATCTGCGACCTCCCCCTGAGAAGTTAGCCCTGGTTGTATCTTGTATTTGTTGGCCAAAATCCAATAAAGCATGAAAATCCAATAAAGCATGAAAAGTCAAAATGTGAACCTGACCTCAAATTCGAAAACTATACATATATTCATGTTCCCCCCAGGTTGGAGAAGCCGAAAAATCATATGTTTTCCATCTGCGACCTCCCCCTGAGAAGGTAGCCTTGGTTGTATCTTGCATTTGTTGGCAAAAATCCAATAAAGCATGGAAAGTCAAAATTTGAAACTGACTTCAAATTCGAAAAGCATGCATATATTCAGGTTCCCCACCAGTTGGGGAAGCCAAAGAACCATATGTTTTCCCTATGCGACCTCCCCCTGAGAAGTTAGCCCTGGATGTATCTTGCCTTTTTTGGAAAAAATCCAATTCAGCATGAAAAGTCAAAAGTTGAAACTGACTTCAAATTCGAAAAGTATACAAATATTCAGGTTCCCCCCAGGTTGGGGAAGCCAAAACACCATATGTTTTCCGTATGCGACCTCCCCCTCAGAAGTTAGCCCTGGATGTATCTTGCATTTGTTGGCAAAAATCCAATAAAGCATGAAAAGTCAAAAGTTGAAACTGACTTCAAATTCGAAAAGCATGTTTTCCGTATGCGACCTCCCCCTGAGAAATTAGCCCAGGTCGTATCTTGCCTTTTTTGGCAAAAATCCAATAAAGTATGAAAAGTCATAATGTGAAACTGACCTCAAATTCGAAAAGTATACAAATATTCAGGTTCCCCACCGGATGGGGTAGCCGAAAAAACATTTGTTTTCCGGATGCGACCTCCCCCTCAGGAGTTAACCCAGGTCGTATCTTGCATTTGTTGGCAAAACTCCAATAAAGCATGAAAAGTCAAAAGTTGAAACTGACTTCAAATTCGAAAAGTATACATATATTCTGGTTCCCCCCAGGTTGGGGAAGCCAAGAAACCATACGTTATCCGGATGCGACCTCCCCATGAGAAGTTAGCCGAGGACATATGCATTTGTTGGCAAATATCCAATTAAGAATAAAAAGTCAAAATGTGAAACTGACCTCAAATTCGAAAAGTATACATATATTCAGGTTCCCCACCATTTGGGGAAGGAGAAAAACCATATGTTATCCGGATGCGACCTCCCCCTGAGAAGTTAGCCCAGGATGTTTCTTGCATTTGTTGGCAAATATCCAATTAAGCATGAAAAGTCAAAATGTGAAACTGACCTCAAATTCGAAAAGTATACATATATTCAGGTTCCCCACCAGTTGGGGAAGCCAAAAAACCATATGTTTTCCGTATGCCACCTCCCCCTGAGAAGTTAGCCCTGGATGTATCTTGCATTTGTTGGCAAAAATCCAATTCAGCATGGAAAGTCAAAATTTGAAACTGACCTCAAATTTGAAAAGTATACATATATTCAGGTTCCCTCCAGGTTGGGGAAGGTGAAAAAACATTTGTTATCCGGATGCGACCTACCCCTGAGAAGTTAGCCCAGGACATATCATGCATTTGTTGGAAAAAATCCAATAAAGCATGAAAAGTCAAAAGTTCAATTTGACTTCAAATGCGAAAAGTATACATATATTCAGGTTCCCCACCAGTTGGGGAAGCCGAAAAACCATATGTTTTCCAGATGCGACCTCCCCCTGAAAAGTTAGCCCTGGTTGTATCTTGCATTTGTTGGCAAAAATCCAATAAAGCATGAAAATCCAATAAAGCATGAAAAGTCAAAATGTGAACCTGACCTCAAATTCGAAAAGTATACATATATTCTGTTACCCCCCAGGTTTGGGGAATCCGAAAAAAACCATTATGTTTTCCGTCGCGCGACCTCCCCCTGAAAAGTTAGCCCTTGGTTGTATCTTGCATTTGGGCAAAAATCCAATAAAGCATGAAAATCCAATAAAGCATGAAAAGTCAAAAGTTCAATTTGACTTCAAATGCGAAAAGTATACATATATTCAGGTTCCCCACCAGTTGGGGAAGCCGAAAAACCATATGTTTTCCAGATGCGACCTCCCCCTGAAAAGTTAGCCCTGGTTGTATCTTGCATTTGTTGGCAAAAATCCAATAAAGCATGAAAAGTCAAAATGTGAACCTGACCTCAAATTCGAAAAGTATACATGTATTCATGTTCCACCCAGGTTGGGGAATCCGAAAAACCATATGTTTTCCATCTGCGACCTCCCCCTGAGAAGTTAGCCCTGGTTGTATCTTGCATTTGTTGGCAAAAATCCAATAAAGCATGAAAAGTCAAAATGTGAACCTGACCTCAAATTCCAAAAGTATACATATATTCATGTTCCCCAGGTTGGGGAATCCGAAAAACCATATGTTTTCCATCTGCGACCTCCCCCTGAGAAGTTAGCCCTGGTTGCATCTTGCATTTGTTGGCAAAAATCCAATAAAGCATGAAAAGTCAAAATGTGAACCTGACCTCAAATTCGAAAAGTAAACATATATTCATGTTCCACCCAGGTTGGGGAATCCGAAATACCATATGTTTTCCGTCTGCGACCTCCCCCTCAGAAGTTAGCCCTGGTTCTATCTTGCATTTGTTGGCAAAAATCCAATAAAGCATGAAAATCCAATAAAGCATGAGAAGTCAAAATGTGAACCTGACCACAAATTCGAAAAGTA
>JALGBA010002827.1:0-63013 GCA_023970755.1 Azemiops feae | reverse complement strand
GGAAGCGGGGCAGGAGGCAGCAGAAGGCGCTGAAAGGCGCCCGGGGCACCACGGACCGGCCCGGGGAGACGCGTAGCCGGCTCGGCTACCCAGGTAGCAGCCCGGAGATGGCCCAGGGAACGATGCCCCTGCCGGCCGCCGCCCCAGCCGGGACTGGAGCGAGAGACGCGGCTAGGGAGAAATGCCTGTGCTGGATGGCAGCGAAAGGGACGCTGGGTCCCGGATGGCTGCTTTTCACGGCCAAACGCCGGATGCTGGGCAATTGACTGGGGCGGAATAGGGGAGGGGGGAGGCTATGTAAAGCGCGTCTCCTCGAGCCGGTCTGGTCGGCAGTCCCGGCTGGGGTATCGCTCCCTGGGCCATCCCCGGGCCGCTCCCTGGGCAGCCTCCCCCCACCCCGCTGTTCCGCCGCAGTCAACTGCCCAGCATCCAGCGGCCGTCGCACAGCCCATCGCACAGCCAGACGCCAGTGGGTCGCAGATTGCCGGGAGCGCCGCGTGGTGCAGAGCGGCCCCAGCTCCTCCAGCATGACAGACCTACCGGGAATCTTCGGTGTCGGTCCCAGCGGGAGGCGGATCATTGCCCCGGTTCTGACCGAGGACGCCGGTGGCGCGGGAGAAGGTTTGGCGACACAGCTGACGGGGGGCATTCTGCGGATGTCCCGCAACTTGAGCCCGGGGATGCCGATGGCGCGAGGGGAGGCTTGGCAACGCAGCCGATGGGCGGGGCATTCCGTAGATGCCCCATGGCCCGCATCTTGAGCCCAGGGATGCTGGGGTGGGCCCGCAGTCCAGAGCGATGCTGCCCAGGAAGTGGCCCAGGGAATGATGCCCCAGCCGGGATTGCCGCCCGGACCGGCTTGGGGAGACGCGCTTTACATAGCCTCCCCCCACCCCGCTGTTCCGCCCCAGTCAATTGCCCAGCATCCGGTGTTTGGCCGTGAAAAGCAGCCATCCGGGACCCAGCCTCCCACCACCATCCAGCGCAGGCGTTTCTCCCTAGCCGTGTCTCTCGCTCCGGACTGCGGGCCCGCCCCTGGCCTGCGGTGGCCTTGCCAGACCCCGTCGCTGCTGGAGGCACCCAGCTCCACTGCCCGCCGGGCCTGCGGGGATGCCCCGGCTCATGGTTACGTTGGCAGGCCGTCCCACGTGCCGCCGGTGTCCTGGGCTCAAGTTGCGGGCCATGGGGCATCCGCGGAATGCCCCCCGTCGGCTGCGTCGCCAAACCTTCTCCCGCGCCGCTGGCGTCCTTGGTTGGAACCGGGGCAACGATCCGCCTCCCGCCAGGACCAACGCTGGAGCCTCCCGTGCCGCCGGTAGGTCCGTCGTGCTGGAGGAGCTGGGGCCGCTCCGCACCGTGTGGCGCTCCTGGCGATCCATGACCCACCAGCATCTGGCTGTACGATGGGCTGTGTGGCAGCCGCCGCCTGGACCATGCTTCCCCCCCTTCCCGTGAATGTCGAGCCCACGGGGGCTTGACAGTGTGGCCGGGTTGGCTGCCCAGGGAGCAGCCTGGGGATGGCCCAGGGAGCGATGTCCCCGCCGGCCGCCGGCCCAGCTAGGACTGCCGCCCGGGGGGTAGCAGGAGGAAGAAGAGGAGGAGGAGGAGGAGGGCAAGAAAGCCGGCGCCGGGCCCCAGGAGGAGGCGCTCTCGCGGGTCCAGCCGGGGCTCTTCTGCTGCTGGTTGGAAAATGCCTCCCCCCTCCGTTTCTCTCCCCATCTTCTGCTCACCTCACATTCTTCACCGACAAAGCAGGTGGGACTCCGGCGCGCCTTCCCAGCCAGCTGGGCCAACGGTCCCACCGGCTGGGGATCGCAGGGGCTGCTCTCCCTCGGGGCCGCAGCTTGCGGGAGGGCTGGCCCGCTCAGCTGAGGCTCTGGCGGGCTGTTCCCAGCGGGGATCCCGGGGCTTCCCCGCACGGCTCCCCGGCCACATGCACCTCGGACGGGGCCAACCAGGGAAAGGGACTTCCTGGCCGCGCTTCTCCCAGGGGGCGGGGCACCCAGGCACAAGGCCAATCAGGAGCCCTGCGAGGGGGCAAGTCCGCATGAGAGAGAGAGAGAGAGAGAGAGAGAGAGAGAGAGAGAGAGAGAGAGAGAGAGAGAGAGAGAGAGAGAGAGAAGGGAAGCGCAAGTGCCTCTCTCTGTCTCTGTCTCTCTCTGCAAATGGCGGAGGAGGCTCGGAGCCGCAGGGGAAGGCTCAAAAGTGTCCCCAAAACTTCTCGTTCCATCGCCCCCATATTGCCCCCTTTTCGTTCCTTCGCCCGCATGTCACCCCTTTTCGTTCCATCGCCCCCCTGAAAAATGAAATCGCCCCCTGGGGGGTGATATCGCCCAGGTTAAGAACCACTGGTCTAGAACTCAGGACACGCTCATAGAAGAGTGTTCTATTGATAGCCTGCAACACTATGAGGTATTCTTGTAAATACAAGAAATGGAATGAAGGGGTCTGCCAGTGTGCAGGCATAACTGTGTTAGAAATAATATCAGGATAATGACACACATGTATATGTAGGTTGCTCTAAAACTGTAAGTATTCACTTATTGTTTTATCCAAGAGGGGAGGGGTGTTATGTCCTGGGACTGCTGAATGACTCAGCAGGCTCAGGAGGCTGCAGAAGGCCCGGGCAATCCACGTGGTTGCCCGGGACCAGACAGGCTGTCTCCAGCTTTGTGCGCATGCGCAAGGTGGGAGACTAGCCTTGCATTGATTGGCTGATGCTGTCCCTTGCAAGGGAGTATAAAAGGCCTTGGCGCCATTTTGTGTTCTGTTCTGTTCGTGATCTTAATAAAGAGTTGTGTTTGTTACTCCTGCCTCGCCTCGATGTCTTTTCGGCTGAAATAGAACAGCTGTCCAGTCTCTTCTTAAAAGCCTACAGTGATGGAGTACCCACAACTTCTGAAGGCGAGCCGTTCCACTGGTTGATTGTTCTTACTGTCAGGAAATCTCTTCTTAGTTCTAGGTTGTTTCTTTCTTTGTTCAGTTTCCATGCATTGTTTCTTGTCTTGCCTTCTGGTGCTTTGGAAAATAGCTTTACCTCCTCTTCTTTGTGGCAGCCCCTCAAATATTGGAACACTGCTATCATGTCACCCCTAGGCCTTCTTTTCACTAGACTAGACATACCCAATTCCTGCAACCGTTCTTCATATGTTTTAGCCTTCAGCCCCCTCAGTCATCTTTGTCACTCTTCTCAGCACTTTTTCCAGAGTTTCAACATCTTTTTTATATCCTGGTGATCAAAATTGGATGCAGTATTCCAAGTGTGGTCTTACCAAGGCGTTATAAAGCAGTAATATCATTTCTCATGAGCTATATAAATTTGATAAATAAAAGCAGGCCTGGATACTGTAGCTACTCACTGAAATCCATGTGTATCAACAAAGAAGTGTGGTGAGACTCTGTTGGATGTGGCCAAATGAGACTTTGCAAAGTTTTATAGGAAAGAGCTCAATATTTTCATTAGCTAAATATTACACGCTTAAATATTATACGGCTGCTGGAATTGGGTATGTCTAGTTTAATGAAGAGAAGGATGAGGGGGGACATGATAGCAGTGTTCCAATATCTCAGGGGCTGCCACAAAGAAGAGGGAGTCAAGCTATTTTCCAAAGCGCCTGAAGGCAGGACAAGAAGCAACGGATGGAAACTAATCAAGGAGAGAAGCAACCTAGAACTAAGGAGAAACTTCCTGACAGTTAGAACAATTAACCAGTGGAACAACCTGCCTCCAAAAGCGGTGAATGCTCCAACACTGGAAGTTTTAAGAAGAGACTGGACAGCCATTTGTCTGAAATGGTATAGGGTTTCCTGCCTGAGCAGGGGGTTGGACTAGATGACCTCCAAGGTCCCTTCCAACTTTATTATTATTATTATTAATATAATTCAATGAAGTGCAGTTATGAGCTGTCAGAACCTACTTCCTCTTTTATATCAGTGCAAACTGCCCCCCTAAATAATCACCAAAATATTTTGGAATTTTCTCCAGAGGAACTTGCAGTGTAGAGAAAGCTGCTTTCTCACACTTTTTGTCAGGGGCAGTATAGCTCTGAGATAATACCCCCTGAGAATTTCTAAGGCATTCTTATTTTCTATGTAAACCTATTTACTATCTTGAATATGAAACATTTATGCTACTTGTAAATAGATTTCTTTTACTGGGCTACCATAGTTGGACTGCAAACATCCAGGCAACTATTAGATGGTAGCAAAGGGTTAGAATTTTCTGTATACTTTGCTGACATCTAGGGGTCATCTGTACAGAATGTATATGTATATGTCCAAGTAGTCCTCAACTTACTTTTTAATCTCAAAAACCTGGCATTTTAACAGGTGTGTAGACTTTCTATATCCACTGTATACGTGTGTATAATTTTATATATTTAATATATTTAATATTACTTAAACTTATACAATTGAGAAAGAGTGCAATATTTAACTCACTTTGACTTTTCTTCCCTTTCTTCTCTTTTCTAGTTTATTTTTGTAATTTTTGTAATTTTTTCCAAACTCTCAACATCTTTTTTGTGATATGGTGACCAAAATTGGCTGCAGCATTCCAGGTGTGGTCTTACTAGGGTTTTATAAAGTGGTACTAATACTTTGCGTGATCTTGATTCTATGCCTCTGTTTATACTACCCAGGATTGTATTAGCTTTTTTCGCTGCTGCTGCACACTGCTGGCTCATAGTCAAGTGATCGTCCACTAGGACTCCAAGGTCCCTCTCACAGTTACTGTTTTTAAGCCAGGTCTCGCCCAATCTGTACTTGTACCTTTGATTTTTCCTCCTAAATGTTAAAACTTTGCTTTTCTCCACATTGAAACTCATTTTGTTGGACTAGGGCCATTGTTTCAAAGTTTGTCAAGATCTTTTTGGATCCTGAGTTTGTCTTCTGGGGTGTTGGCTACTCCTGCCAGTTTGGTGTCATCTGCAAATTTGATGAGTTTCCCTTCAATTCCCTCATCTAAGTCATTGATGAAGATATTGAAGAGCACTGGGCCTAAGACGGAACCTTGTGCTACCCCACTGCTTACTTCTCTCCATGTGGATGTAGTGCCATTAAGGACTACTCAATGAGTACAGTTTGCCAGCCAGCTACAGGTCCATCTGGTGGTGCTGTTGTCTATTCCATCTTTTTCTAGCTTACCAAGGAGTAGGTTGTGGTCTACTTTATCAAATGCCTTACTGAAGTCTAAGTATACTACGTCCACAGCATTTCGCTGGTCTACTAATTTAGTTACTTTATCAAAGAATGAAATAAGATTGGTTTGACATGATCTGTTTAACAAACCTGTGCTGGCTACTAGTCATAACTTTGTTTGCTTCTAGTTTTTCGCAGATCTGTTTTTTGATTATCTTTTCTAGTATCTTCCCAGGTATTGATGTTAAACTGATTGGTCTGTAGTTTCCTGGGTCTGTTTTTTTTCCCTTTCTTGAAGATGGGAACCACATCAGCCCTTTTCCAATCCTCAGGTACTTCCCCGGTGCTCCAGGATTTATGAAATATGTGGTGCAATGGTTCTGAGATAACATCTGCCAGCTCCTTCAGGACTCTGGGATGTAATCTGTCGGGTCCTGGTGATTTATATTTGTCAAGGTCGGATAGGTGTTCCCTTACCATTTTCTTGCTTATTTCAATTTTTGTTTCTAGTTTGTCTTTTGCAGTGGTTTTTTGGGTATGTTGGGCTATAGTTTCTTTTTGTGTGAAGACTGATGCAAAGTATGAGTTAAGCAGCTCTGCTTTCTCCCTGTTGCCTGTTATTTCCTCGCCATCTTCTCTCTTTAGTGGACCTACAGTTTCCTTGACTTTTTTCTTGTTCTTAATATGTTGGAAGAAACTTTTTTTATTGTCCTTGATTTCTGTTGCAACTCTTTGTTCGTTCTGAGCCTTTGCTTTCCTGACTACATCTTTGCATGTTCTGGCTGTCTGCTGATAATCGGCCTTAGTTATGTGCCCCTCTTTCCATTTTTTTTCTCTTTTTGTCTTTCAGTTTGTTAGAGAGATCTTTGTGCAGCCATGTTGGTTTCTTCTTGGATTTCTTGTTTTTCTTTTTCAGTGGTATTGTGCTGGTCTGGGCTTTTATGATCGCATTTTTCAGAGTTTCCTATGCTTCTTGGGTTGTTTTCCCCTTTAGGATTTTCATCCATGGGATCTTTCCTAGGTTCTCTCTGAGTTTGTTAAAATCAGCTCTTTTGAAATTTAAGACACTGGTTGGATTATTTTGTATTGCCTGTGTTTGCATTATATTGAATTCCAGTATGACGTGGTCACTTTCACCCAAGGTGTCAGAAATCCTTACCACACCCTTGGCAAGAAGACACAAGTCGACGAGTTCACAGGTGGCTGGATTTAATCAAGGCACTTCTGGCATGCGTTTAGGCAAGTAAACAACAATCAAAGTCAGTGCTGGGAGCAACCGCCTCCCAGCGCCTTATATTACAACTCCCCAGCCGGCCCCACCCCCCTCCGCCCTAACCAGCATCGGGTATGCGTGGCGTTAAAGCACCTAGGCAGGACGCGCCGCAGCCCCAGTTCCTGTGTCCGCGTCCTGCGTCCCTGCATCGCTTGGCTGCGCGTCGGGCCGCGCTGTCAGCTGTCAGCTCCCTGCTGCACCAAACAGCTGTTCAGTAGCCTGGAACCGACCCGCTTAGCTGTCCGGCGGGGAGCCTGCGAAGCCGACGTCTCCGCAGCCACTCTCCACCAGGTATCAGGGGACGGCCGCCGCCCCACACGCCGTCCCCGGCCCCCTCCCCCTGCCCGTTTATGTCGAGCCCGCAGGGGCTTGACAGGCGGCCCCTCTACCAGGGCTCCTCCTGGAAGGCAAGGAGAAACAGGTGGTTAAGTATTGGCAGTGGTGATTGATACAGCCACACACCCCTTCGGCTTATGCGGATAGTGGCGATGGAAACGCCGCAGCAACCGAAGGGCTTCTATGTCTGTTTCCCCCATGCAAGAGGCCTCCGTTACCGGGTACCCCTTCCACCGCACTAAATACTGTAAACGTCCTCGGTGGGTGCGAGAGTCGAGCAGCTCCTGAATTTCGTAGCGGTCCCCCAAAACAGGACCTGGTGGCCGTTCTAGGTGTCTAAAGGAGGACCCCGTCACCGGTTTTAACAAGCTGCTATGGAATACCAGGTGCACCTTCCCTAAGAGGGGGGGGGGAAGTTGCAGCCTTACCGCAACCGGATTAATGACCTGTGTCACCCGGAATGGACCTATGAACTTAGGCCCTAACTTCTTACATGGTATTTTCAGGTGCAAGTACTTGGTTGATAGGTACACCATGTCCCCCACCAGAAAGGGTTTTTGTGGTGCCCATTTCCTATCGGCTTGCACCTTTGAAACCTCCTCTGCCTTTAGCAGAGCTCTCTTTACGGTATCCCACACCTCCCGGATGTGGTCCATCCATTCCTGGGGTCGACAGGGGGAGAGGTCCCCCTGTGGGCATTCGGGGATCGGGACAAATTCCACCCCATGTACCACCCGAAACAGGGTGAAACTGGTACTGCTGTGGACTGCATTATTATATGCCACCTCGGAAAATGGTAGTAAGTCAGCCCAATCTGTCCGCTGATAGGAGACATAGCATCTTAGGTACCGCTCCACCATTGCGTTAGCCCGTTCGGCCGCCCCGTTGGTGCTGAGATGGACAGCTGAGCTGAGCCCCTGGGACGATCCAATGGAACGGATGAACTCCCGCCAGAAGCGAGCAATGAACTGCACACCCTGATCGGATATGACCTGTCGGGGCACCCCGTGCAGACAATACACCTGCGTTATGAACAGGTTGGCCAGTTTCCGTACAGATGGCAACCCCTTGCACGGGATGAAGTGGGCCTGCTTCGAGAAGAGATCGATGACTGTCCATATAACTGCCACGGCTTTCTGGCAACTCCACGACAAAGTCCATGGCTATATCCATGGCCGGGTTGGATCCGCTACTTGTTGCAACAACCCAGGCGGCCTCCCCGTACGGGGCTTGGTGGTAGCGCACACGGGACAGTCCCGTACGTATGCCTCTACATCCGCCTTCATCCCTGGCCACCAAAACTGAGGTCTTGCCAGGTGCAGGGTTTTCAAGAACCCAAAGTGGCCGGCCTGTCTGACGTCGTGGCACTGTCGGAGCACCTTAGCTCTTGTTGCCTGTGGGACGTAGATCTTATCCCCCTTCCATGCCAACCCCTCCCTCTTGGTTAGCAAGGCCGGATGCCCCGACAACTAGGGGTCACCTTGGTTCGCACTTTGTAACTCCTGCACCAGGTGCTCTGCGGGTTTGCGCGCAACGACTTTGGCGACCGACTGGTGGACAGGAGGCATAATGGCTAGTACCACCTCCTCCCTATTATACTGGGGCATTTGTGATAAGGTGTCTGCCAAGAAATTCTTTCCCCCAGGCATGTATTTGAGTCAAAATCGAAATCGTTGGAAGTATTGTGCCCAGCGTACGTGTTTTGGAGGTAGACGTCGAGGGGTTCTTTGGCCCCCTCCAGAAAATGCCACCATGTTGCCAATGCCCACCGTACACTGAACGCCTCCTTCTCCCATATTGCCCAAGCTCGTTTCGTTTCGGTAAGCTTTCGGGAGGTATACGCACAAGGTTGCAGGACCCCTTGCCTATTCTTCTGGAGCAAAACCGCCCCCACCGCAACATCGCTTGCATCTGCCTGTACGATGAACTGTTCATCGGGGTTGGGATGTCGTAGAACTGGTTCCCGTGCAAAGAGGGCTTTAAGGTCCTCAAAGGCCCTCTGGCAGGCGAGAGTCCATGACACTGGTTGACCGGGGCGTGGTTTAGCCACTGAGTGTTTTGTATGGAGCAGATCCGTTAAGGGTAGGGCCACCTTGGCAAACGAGGGGATAAACTGCCAGTAGAAGTTTGCGAATCCCAAAAAACTTTGCAGCTGTCGGCGGGTCTGTGGTGCTTGCCACTCGAGCATGGCTTTAACCTTGGCGGGATCCATCTCCACTCCGTCCCCTGAGATCCGATAACCGAGATAGTCCAACCGGGTTTGGTGGAACTCACACTTGGACAACTTCACGTACAGGTTCACCCGCAGTAGTTTTTCTAACACCTGTCTCACTAGGCTGACATGTTCTGTCATATCAGTGGAGTATATCAGGATGTTGTCCAGGTATACGAGGACCCCGCGATATAAATGTTCATGAAGCACCTCATTGATCAGCTGCATGAACACTGCAGGGGCCCCCTGCAACCCGAACGGCATCACCCGGAATTGGTAACTTCCTAACGGGCAATTGAATGCACTCTTCCACTCGTCCCCTCGTTTTACTCAGACCCTGTAATATGCCTCACGTAGGTCGAGTTTCGTGAACACCCTACCCTTTGCTAAATGGGCCAATAAATCCTTCATAAGTGGTAGGGGGTACAGGTTCTCAACACGCACTCCATTGATGCCCCGAAGGTCCACGCACAGGCGTAAGGTGCCATCCTTCTTCTCCTTGAAGAGCACTGGGGCCGCAACCTGTGAACGTGCAGGCTGGATGAATCCCCGTGCCAGGTTCTTATCAATATACTCCCGTAGCTCTGCCATCTCCTTGGGTGTCATTGGATACATCCGGGGATTCGGGAGTTTGGCACCCGGTAGAATGTCAATTGCACAATCAGTTGGACGATGGGGAGGTAACACGTCGCTCTCCCACTCGCTGAATACCTCAGCAAGGTCAGAGCACACCGACATGAAGGGGGGATCCAGCACCACATCCCCCTTATTACGCTCCATGCCCAATTGTGCATGTTCGTGAGGAGGCGGCTGGGGACCAACATCATGGGGCCCCACTTGTCTAGCCACGCTAGCTCCAATATGACGGCCTCTGTCATCGAAGGGACCACTATAAAGCGAAGGACTTCCCAGTGGCCCCCCATCTCCATCTGCACTGGCTCCGTTACAAGGGTGGCCGGAGCCCCCCCCAAAAGGGAGCCATCCACCTGCTCGAACCGCACTGGATTGGCCAACTTCCTCACTCTGATCCCCACCTGCTTTACTGATTAGGCAACGGGTGCAGCCCGAATCGATCAGGGCACTATACTCCCCCCAGTGGCCTGTCTGCAGGCCCGTCAACACAATGGGAATGGCGAATGGTTGTATGGGCTCGCTTACCATAGGGTCTTCCGCTGCCTCCTCCTCGCTGTTGTAGGCAACCAGCTGATATCTCGTTGCAGCGGTTGCATCCTCCTCCTTCGGACCCGTCCCACTCTGGGGTATTTTGGGGGGTGACTCTGCCAGGGGTTCCTGGTTTCCCTTGAGGAACTGGAACTGGACGTTCCGCAACACGATGTCCCGGCTGATTACAGCAAAAGCATTGAAGCGGCGAACGGGGCGTACCTGTAGATGGACCTGGCCCTGGCCCTGGGGTCATTGGTTTCTCTGTGGGTCTGCATGGTCCTGTTGGACCGTCCCCTCTGGACCGGAATTCCTGGAGTCCTGCATCCAGATCCACCACCACGCGGAACCAGTCCTGCAACCTGCTCGGGATCCCACGGTACATGCAGGCCTGGCATAGGTCACGATCCAACCCCCCCGAAACTGGTGGACCAGTAGGCGTTCTGGCCAGGCCCGTAGCCTGCCGGCCACTCGCCACTCCTGCACGTATTAAGCTGCTGGTCAGCCTCGCTGCTTGAGTGCCAACAGCTCCCCCTCTGCATGTTGGACCCGACAGACGTCCTCGAAGCGGGATCGCAAAGCTTCCAGGAACAACCCAGTGTCTGCTAGCTCCCTAGCATGGTCGCTATGGAGATCCGCCACCCATTCCGCTGCCTCCCCCTGCAACACCGCTATAACTGCTCCCACCATAGCCCACTGGGATGGGTAAAAGCGGGCGTAGTGGTCCAGGTGGCTGATAACCTGGTGGAGGAATAATGCCAAACGGTCTGGGTTTCCCTCAAATGTTACCTGTAGCGGTGGGGGACCCCAGACCATGCCCTGGGGCCAAGAGCCCATGGCCCATCCTGGACCATGCATGGCATCAGCAACAGGCACAGGGCATGGCTCCCCGGCATCCACATCCCTCCGGGTCGATGTCCCAGCGCCTGGGAGCAGACGCCTGGGGGCAACCCCAGTTGGGTCTGACGGCGTTCTGCTTCCCCACACGGCCTGCGGGCGTCCCACTGGTATGGGCAAGGACATGCTCTGGGTGGGGCCTCTCACCTGCGGCCAGCATCCAACTTCAGCTTCGGACTGGCCATCCAAAACTGGGCCTGCCCTGACTGGATTTGAGGCGGGCCTTTCCGTGACCATGACGTAATTTCAAGGCCCATCTCCCAACGTGGCCACGAGGGAGGATCCTGGAAACCTGCCTCTCCAAAGTGCTCCCGCAAAATGTCCATTGTGGTCCGTCCTGGGGCCGTGGAGTAACTCCAGTCCCCCTCGTCATCGTCCGTGAGGCGTCTCTACCTCCACTGTGACAAAGAGTGGGCTGGGGCTCCTGGTGTGTGTGGTTGGCCGGTTGCTGGGCCGGTAGCAGCCGAACTATGCCACCAGTCCCCTGAGGCTCCTGCCTCCGGAACCGATCCTGGGACCGCTTGTATGTCACGTGCTTGGTCCGCTGGCCGGGCCTCAAACACTTTAGGGCATACTACTGGCTGGGCGTCATCCTCCGGGGCTGGCGCCACCACCCCAGCCTCAGCTACTTCTGCCATTTCGCCTGCAGGGCCCATCTCCTGTGTACCCTCAGCCATTCCCCCAGCACTGAAATAGGATACTGGCAGGCCACCAAGGGAAATGGGTAGGGATACAAGGAAAGGGAAAAATGGGAGCGCTGACTTTCTGTCAGAAATCCTTACCACACCCCTGGCAAGAAGACACGAGTCGATGAGTTCACAGGTGGCTGGATTTAATCAAGGCACTTCTGGCATGTGTCTAGGCAAGTAAACAACAATCAAAGTCAGCGCTGGGAGCAACCGCCTCCCAGCGCCTTATATTACAACTCCCCAGCCGGCCCCACCACCTCCCACCTAACCAGCATCCGGTATGCGTGGTGTTAAAGCACCTGGGCAGGACGCGCCGCAGCCCCAGTTCCTGTGTCCGCGTCCTGCATCCCTGCATCGCTTGGCTGCGCGTCGGGCCGCGCTGTCAGCTGTCAGCTCCCTGCCGCGCCAAACAGCTGTTCAACGGCCTGGAACCGAGCCGCTCAGCCGTCCGGCAGGGAGCCCATGAAGCCATCCTCTCTGCAGCCACGTTCCACCAGGTATCAGGGGACGGTCTGCCGGTGCATGCCGCTGGTCTCTGCCACCGCCCCACACGCCGTCCCTGGCCCCCTCCCCCCGCCCGTTTATCTCAAGCCCGGCAACTTCAACTCCCTCTATCACTTCTTCTCTATTAGTAAAAATTAAGTCCAGTATAGCTTTACGTCTAGTTCCCTCCTCCACCTTTTGGGTGACAAAGTTGTCGGCTAGGTTGGTTAGGAATCTGTTGGATCTCCCGCTTGCTGCAGAGTTTGTCTCCCAGTTGATATCTGGATAGTTGAAGTCTCCCATTACTACTGTGGTATGCTTCCTACATACATTTGTTAACTGGTTGGCAAAGAGTTCATCTATTTCTTCTGATTGGTTGGGTGGCCTGTAATATACACCTATGGCACTGTCACTTTTTTCTCTCTTTTATATTGACCCATATACATTCTGGAGAGATTTTATCTTTGATCATGTGCATTTCTGTAGATATGTAGTGTTCTCTTACATATAGTGCAACTCCCCCTCCTCTTTTTGAAGACCTGTTTCTTTTGAACAATTTGTATCCATCCATCAGTCCATTCCAGTCATGGGTTTCGTCCCACCAGGTTTCTGTAATGACAACTATGTCATACCCATCCTCGTGTACTATTGCTTATAGTTCGCCTTGTTTGTTCCCCAAGCTTTGAGCATTTGTATATAAGCATTTAAGACCTTTATGCCTGTCCGTGGGTATTTTTCCTGCATCTCCTGATTGCTGTGGGAGTTTTTCTTTTTTCTCATCACTCCCTACCTTATTGTTTGATTTGTTTTCTTGGGATTTATGATTGGTTTTGTGTTCTAGAGATTCTAAAGATTGGTCACCCTTCCCCCTCAATTTTAGAATAGAATAGAATAGAATAGAATAGAATAGAATAGAATAGAATAGAATAGAATAGAATAGAATAGAATAGAATAGAATAGAATAGAATAGAATAGAATAGAATAGAATAGAATAGAATAGAATAGAATAGAATAGAATAGAATAGAATAGAGGTGGAAGGGACCTTGGAGGTCTTCTAGTCCAGCCCCCTGCTCAAGCAGGAGAACCTGCTTTAACACCCTCCTGATGAGTTGGGCCAGTCTTTTTCTGAGTACATTTTTGCCTGTTTTTGTGAGGTCCAGCCCATCCCTTGCCAAGAGTCCTTCGCGTAGGAAATGCAGTCCATGGTCCAGGAAACCAGTTTTCTTGGCAACACCAAGCCTTTAGCCAGTGGTTTATTTCTAGAATTCTTTTTTCCCTCAATGGGAGTTGGCCTTTCATTGGGAGTATGGATGAGAACACTACTTGTGCTCCTAGCTCCTTAATTTTATTGCCTAGTTGCTTGTAGTCTCTCAATATTGTACTCAGGTTCTTTGTTGTGTCATTCATCCCAATGTGAAGGAGGAGGAAAGGGTAGTAATCTGTGGGCCTAATTATTTTGGTTAGGTTCTTGGCCACATCTTTGATTTTTGCTCCAGGGAGAGAACATACCTCCCTGAATTGCATGTCCGATCTGCATATGGCTGATTCTGTTCCTTTGAGGATAGAGTCTCCTATTACCAACACTCGCCTTCCTTTTTGGGGGGGTGCAGTCTGGGGTGCTTTTCTGTTTATCTCAGGTGTGTTTGTTGATGTGACTCTTTTAGGGGTATTTGGTGTTGTTTCTTTGCTAGGTGTCTGCATGTTTTCTTTGAGGGGGAGGTTTTGGGTCTGTGTATTTCCATCTAGGAGGAGAAATTGATTGCTCAGTTTTAATGGGGCTGCTTCTGGTTGGGTTAGATTGGACAGTAGCGGTTTGTTAGATGTATGCTGCATCTTTCTTTGATTATTGGGTTTCCTTCTATGTGTGACATACCTCCATTTGTCTTCCTCCAAGGGTTTATCAGTAGGGTCAAATCCTGTGGGAGTTATTTGTTCATTATTTGGTTCAGTTTGGGTGTAGCTTTCTTGTGTAGGTTGGAGTTTGCCTCTAAGTCCCTTACTTTTTCCTCTAGTAGTACACATAGTTTACATTTAATGCATGTATAATTTGAGTGTTCTTTGGGTGTGAGCACATACATGGAACATGTATTGCATACCACGATAGTATCAGTCACCTGTTCCATGAGTTTGTTGTTTGAAAATCCCTCTTTTTGGTGGCTGGATGTGCTTTGCTATTAGCCTTGTTTCTACCTTCTCTGTTCTAGGTAATTATGCCTATTTTTTTCCCCTGTCCTTTTTTCTTCCTGTTTGTGCTCGTTTTTCTACGTTATTTATTTAACCTTCTTACTATGGTTAGTTTTATTTATCCTTTTCTTCCCTCTATTTTTTAAAAAAGTTTTTGAACTCCGATTCCTCCCTACCTTATTAAGATTTGCCTTGTTAAGATTTGCCTCTTTATTAGTCCTATTCTTCCTTGATTTCTAATGTTCCCCTCTTGTCATTATTTGCCTATTTATTTATCTTTTATTTTCTGTCCTGTATTTATTTTTATTCTTTACTGGGGTCTTCCCTCCCTCTGGTCAGGCATGCTGTTCAGCTTTCCAGTTGGCTCAGCTACGCTGTCTGGTCTGCTCCTCTCAGTCGGTCACTCAGCTTTAGAGATCAGAGCTCTCTAGCTCGAAGCATCTCTGTTGCTGCTGCTGCTGCTGCATTTCTCCCCTCCACAGATTTTGCCGCCAGCAATTTCTCACAGCTGACGGATTGCTCCAGGCTGTTTGTCCTGCGCCAGACCAGACAGGCTGCCAGGCTAGCAGGAGGTGGGGGAAGGGGCTGCAGATCTCTCTGGGGAGGGAATGTTGGTCAAGTCCTCCACCTGGGGCAATTCGCTGGGGTGGGCTGCGGGGCTGAAAGGACGCAGGGAGATGGCTATGGTAGTCGGGTTGCCCCTAGTTTGCTTGGACCTGGGTCGGGCTGCCTGGCTGCCCCCTCGAGCTGGGCTGCCTAGATTGGGGTATGGGTCTAGGCAATTAGTGAATATACTGTGACCCACCAGTTCGCTGCTTCCAACAGTCTCCCTTCTTGTCTGCTGTTCAGCTGTCAGTTTGCTGCTCTCAGTTGCCTTTTTTTTTCTAGTGTTGAGTGACTTACTTGGGCTCCTGAGCTGATTCTTTCATTCTCTGTTGCTGGCTGCCTCCGACTCCACGTGCAGCCATTCACTGTGCTCCTGTTTGCTGGTGTTTTCCTCCTTACCCCAATTTCTTCTTTTTCCTCCCTTTTCCCCCTCTCCTAGTACCTTCCTACTTAGTTTAGTAACTTCTCTCCCTGTGATCCAACATTGCTTCCTACGCTGCCACCATCTTGGAAGGAAGGATGGTCATGTTCCTGTATGTGAACCTGGAAGACATCAATGAGTCTGTGTGAAGCCTCATCAATCTTTGGCTCCTGGGACATCATTTCCCCACATATCTCCTTGTTCTCTTGGGTCCCAGGCTCTCCAGGTAGGGTCAGAGAATTAAAGGCATCCCTAGAGACTTTAACCACCTCTATGTCTACTTTCCAATCATTTTCAGTCCCATAACACTCATAATCCCCCCTCCAGAGAAACAATGCAACAAGTGCAGAGACAAAGGGTTAAAAAACAGGAGAGGCCATGGCACACAAAGAAGAGGAGGAGGTAAACAGCAGTAAGGAGCAAACAAATCTGTAGCAAGAGAAGAAAAAAGCACCAGAAGGACGAAAAGTCCCTGGGCTGATGAGGAAGCAATACAGAGGATTTAGCCTGTATACAGAGTGTCCTGAAGTGAACCAATGACCACAGTGGCATTTGGACATACAAGAGAGGAGCATGTACTATACATTTAAATAAGAGCTTCAGCCCTTGGTCATCCTCAGCACCAGGGGCCATAGTCCAAAGTTCAACAGCAGCAGGAGGGAGAAGATGCCTTCAGACGGGTGCGATGGATCCAAGTCTGGATGCCAGCAATCTTGACAGCAGCGTGAGTGGTGAGAAAAATGATATAAGGTCCCTTCCACTTTTTGGCCAAAGGATCACAGCAATGCCAGGATTTCACAAGAACCCAGTCTCCAGGGCAAAATGAGTGTACCAGGTGATCTAGACTGGGAGTCCAGACAGTCTGAACAGTTTCAGAAATAGAAGAAACATTGTTAGCCAGAGAGTGAACATATTTTCAAAGGACATGGTCCCCAAAGGTGGGAAGGGAGGGGGACATGGAATGTGATAAACATGTGGCCCACCATACATAATTTCAAAAGGGGACAGACCCAATGGCTGTTTGGGTGCAGTACGCATTCGCAAGAGAGCAAGGGGGAGAGCCCGCACCCATATAAGATGTGTTTCCTGTGCCAGTTTAGCCAAATGATGTTTGTGGGGAAGTACAGTAAAATTGAGTTCCCAAAAAGTACTCGGAGCAGAACCATACTTAAGCTTACACAACTGGAACCTTTGTGGTTTTCCTGGGTTGTTCTTTTGACAAACAACACATTGCCTGACTACTGAGAGAGCCTTGTCAAAAATTCAAGGGCAAATGGGACTTCCGGTTCCGGTAACAGTGCCTGCGGTAAGGCAAAGAGTATGCTCTCTTTGCCGACCGATTTCCCCCCGCCGGTAGACCCTGGACAGGGTTGAAAGTCACCCCGGAGAGGCGACCACCGTGGAGGAGGACACTCGTCTGATTGCGAAGAGAGCAGCAGCTCCCTCTGCAATCCGAGAAATCACCTTTGGGCCGACGGGGAAAAGATCGGCCAGTAACATGGCCGATCACTTAGCTGCTCCAGCCGAAAGTCACAGCAACATCTAAGCATAAAGAACCACCGTGGAAGATCCGGGTGAGACCTTTCCTTCCCTCTTGTTGCTTTATTTACTTCCCTGTGAAAAGCTTTTAGAAATTATTCCCTCCCTTGGAAAAGCAGCGTTTGAATACTTGGGGGAAAAAATAACTACTTTTTATTGTGTATTGGAACTGTTGGAATTCGTGGGATCCTGAAAAAAAAAGAAGAAGAAGAAAAAGCCTTACTGTGATTCTCTTTCTCTGTCTGCTTGTTTTCAGCTTAAGGGGAAGATTTTAGGGAGGGGGGTGGAGTGTTTCTCTTCCTCCCCCCCCCTTCTGAACATTCTTATCTACTTTAAAAAGGGGGGAAAAATCTCTTTGGCTCTCGGGGTGGATTTATGTGGATTGCATGGTTACAATGTAGCTCGGAACTTGGCGTGAAGCCCAGAAAGCCTTATCGTAACAATGTAACTATTTGCAGCTGAACTACTGAACTTGGCGTCACGCCCAGACACTGTTGAACTTTCATTAAAAAAAAAAAAGAGAAGAAGAATGGAATTTCACTCACAGCTTAACTATGGACTTATACTAGAAAAAATTCTGGAAACGAAAGAAGAATTAAGAGAGCACTTCAGGACACTCAGGAAAGAGGTGGCTTCAGAGTTAAAAATTGAATTTCAAACTTCAACTGATCATGACACACAACTAGATTTACAACTTAATGAGACTGAGGATTTATATCTACAACCTACTGAAGAGGAAGACGTTACACCTTATATACAAAAGATGGAGATTTCTGAGGACCAAAGGCAGAATTCAACTAAAACAGCTACAGCTTTAAAAACAACAGAAATGGACTTTCAAACACGAGACATTAAAAATGCTGACAATATATACAAACAACGAATAATCACCATACTGACTAAGACTGATTATATAGTGCAGACAATATTGGGAAAAAGAGAAGAAGACTATGATCAGACGCAACTGTGGGAAAATGTGTATAGTCAAATATTAAGATGGGAGGAGCTAGAGGCCCTATTGTGGAAACCTGCTTGGCATAAAAAGAAAGCTAGAATTAGGTTTAAAAATGAGTGTTAAAACTTTATTTGACGGGTAAAATGGTTTTTAGAGACTTCAAGTGAGCTAATATTTTTGAGATTTCTAAGGTCTAAGATTTTAGTCTGAGTTAATATTGAGGTAAATTATGGATTTGATTATGGTCTGGAATGGCAATTATGGAAAATTGGAAAAGTTAAAATTAAAGGAGTTGTATTGAGATTGGTGAAATATTACTGATATTTTTACTTGCAATGATCGAAAGTTGGACTGATTTATAAAAATGTTTGATAGAGTATATGAAATAGAATATAGTGGAGAAATATTAATATATATATATATATATATATATATGTCTTTGATAACTACAAAAATACGAATCCCGGGCATATCTGTTCAATAACACAGTCCTCGATCTCCGGGAGAAATATAAACCAGCTGTTTATTGTTAAAAAGTTTAAAACAATAAAAACAACTATTTACAATATTAAAACAACTTAGCTTTCGCTGGTCCTCTGCCAGCGTCCTCAGAGTAAAGTTTTGAGGTGGAAATTACTTTTATAAACCTTGCTAGCCTAACTGCTTACTCATTGACCGTGTGATAGGGCCATCCGTCCTGGCTGACCGTAATTGCCTTAATTGTCCCGCCTCCTCTTTTTTGCACTCCAGTGCTCCAACCTTCCTCCCTCCCATCCTTGTCAATCCCCTCCTTCCTGGCGTTGCCGCCGTTGGCTTGCTTTCCAGCTGCTCCCCCGTACTCGTTCTGGGCCTTACACCCAGATCCGGTGTCTTAGATGCCTTCCCATTGCCGCTCCCCTCCTTTCCATCCCGTTTGTCTGCCCGTTGTTCCTGTCTTCCACTATCTATCCCTATTAGTGCTATTTCCTCCGATTTCCTTCCGCGCTTGGATGTGCGTGCGCACAGCCGTATCCCGTCCCTCTGCCTCGTCTGCCTACGATCAGCTGGGCTATCTGCCGGCTCACTCCTGAATTCACCTCCTCTCATCCTTGCAGATCCTATCCTTCCTAATGTTCCTGCCGTTGGTGCGTTAGCCAACTGCCTCACCTTCCCCCCCTCCTTCTTATCCCTTTGAACCATCCGCTGTACCTGCCTTCCATTATCTATCCCTCTGGGTCCTATTCCTTCCAATCTTTCTGCATGCCTGGGTGTGCGCATGCACAGCCGCATCCTATCCTTCTGCCTCATCTGCCTAAGCTCAGCTGAGCCACCTGCTGCCTCGCCCTCAGTTCCACCCTCTCCCTTCCTTACCGATCTTATCCTTCCTGGTGTCATCGCACCTGATGCGCCTTCCACCCCCACCCCCACACGCGTTTTGGGTCGCGCGGCTAGGTCTGGCATCCCACCCCCCATTGGCCAAATTCCGGGACACGTAGATATGCTTTTAAGTCTGATATGCGGGGGCAATTCTACGTGTCGATTAATCGAGCCCGCATCTGCTTGGGTGGGGGCCCTGTTGTGCTCAGATTAGTCTGAGTTGCAGGGGGATTTCCATCTCAAATCCCCCTGCAACTCAGACTAATCTGAGCACAACAGGGCCCCCACCCAAGCAGAGCACACACCCCGCCAATCAGAGCACAGCCAACCCCTCATCCAATCAGAGCACAGCCAAGCCCCTAACCAATCAGAACACACCTCCACCCAATCAAAACACAGCCAAGCTCCCATCCAATCAGTTCATACCTCCACTGGCAGTTAAAAGGAAGAAACAGCTGTGATCACACATTGCTCCTAGAAGCACGAAGCCGAAGACACCAGCCTGAAGATGAAGAATGGGACTTCGTCGAAACTGTTGCCAAGACATTCCAATTTTACACGGGAGGAAAATACACGAATTACCAAAGAAGACCTACATACAAAAAACACCGTGAAAACCTCAGAAAAACATATATATATATATATATAATATATATATATATATTATATATAATATATATAATAGTTATATTATATGTTTACTTTAGAAATAATTAGAAATAATTTAGGCTAATGTAAAATGGTTTTAAAAAAATCAACACTTAAAGTTATCTTCATTTATAAAATATGTATGTGAAATAGAATAGAATAAGAGATAAAATTTAACTGAGAAGTATAAAGTGAATAATTGGAGTAATATGTATAGGTTAGGAATAATTTGTATTATATGGATACCCGAATTGTATACTATATCTTTATGTAATGAAAAATTGGAATATGTTAATAGTTAATTAAGCTCGAAAATGGGTGGAAATATTATCAATAGTTTTTGTTTTTTTTCTTGATTGATAAAATAGAGAGGGAAATTTTAAAGAAGTAATTTAAATCGCTTATGTATGATTATATTTTCTATTCTGTTCTATGGAGTGCCCTATCTCCACGATGAGTCCTAAGCACTTGGCTGTAAAACAAAAAAATTCAATAAAACTTGTTATATATATATATAAAAAAAAAATTCCAGGGCAAATGTAATCTTTTAGTGAAAATTCAGCTACGGCCTTGGAACACCAATGTGTACTTGCATGAAATTGTCTTAAGAGGGCCCATAACTCATGAACCGGGACCATCTTTATTCCACCAATTTCCCTGGAAAACAGCACCCATTTTGTGAGCTCTGTGCCTGTCTTCAGTAGTATATGAAGAGTGCAGCACAGTTAATTGGGCACACACATACCAAGGGGAAAGAGGACCTGAAGCAGCAGACTTTGTGGCACGGTCAGCAAGACTATTACCTCTGCCATGTTTACTGTCCCTCATTTCAACCCTGAGCTACAAATATTCTTCTTTATTGGTACTGTCATCCTTACCATGGGCCCTTACAGTATATGTATAATAGCCACCTTGCTAGGAAGCGGGACAGCATTCAAAAGATGAAGTATTTCAGGACCATACTTAACTGGGTTCCCTTCCGCAGTTAGTAAACCACACTCTTTCCATAAAGTGCCATGAGCATGTATAACACCAAAAGCAAATTAACTATCAGTATAAGTGTTCTCCCATAGATCTGCATGTAGGTGAACACTTGTGCCAGGAAATACCCCAATTGCTTCGGGTCTCCATCAAACTTCACTCCGATTGGAATTGGTTTCACCTCAGCTGGCTGAGGAGGTCTGCCTCTGGCTCCTTGAGATGGACGGCCCCGCCGCTGTGCTGCCTCCTGGGCTCTAGCCACTGCCATCTCTTGGACCTCCAATTCTTCCTCCTCTGATTCCCCCTCCGACTTCTTCTGACTCCCAGCTTTCCTTCAGCTGCATCTTAAATTCATCAAGGGTCTTTTTCACATACTCCATCACCGCTTCCATTGGCCCCAATTTCAGTTCCTCCTTTTCTCCATCTTTGTCGGGAGGGGCAGGCTCTGGATTCTTTTTCTTTGCTTTTTTCTTGCCTCCGCCTCGAGTAAGAGTGACTTTTGGAGCTTTCTCCTCCAATCCTTCCTTCTTACCGACCCCAAGTGACCATCTGGCTCGATCTTCTTCACCAGAAGGTCCAGCCTCTTCCAGGTCCTTGGAGAGGCTCTCATTGGCTTGTAGACAGAGGAGATCTTCGGACCATTTCTCTGCCTGGAACTCCTCCATGTAGAAATAGTTTGCAACTGCCCCGGTAGGTCAGCAGCTTCTCCGGGTTGAGTATGATGCAGATCTTGCCTTACGTAAGGACCCACTTCAACTAACCACCCAAGAAAGCAGAACTCTTGAAACAGGCATTGTCTCAAAAGGATACTTTTATTAGGGGTCAGTGACAGTAGGGAAGTCAAGGCGAGATCTGGGGAAAATCCTGTGCAAACGGTATAGTTAAGCAAGCAATATTCCTCCTCCCACCAAAGTCATAATATCCATTTGAAATTCAGCCAATCCACAGGTGTTATGATGTGCGGGTAATTGGCACAGTTGGCGTGCATCTCAAGGTCTTCTCCAGCTTTCATTTCTCTGTAACTGTCTCCCTGATAAGGGAGACACATTCCTTTCTCAAGGATAGAGGCAGGAGAGGGAAAGTAGAAAGCGAAAGTTATCCCAAGCTCCCCCTCCCCCCAGAAGAATGGCAGGCCCCAAAAGTAGAATATATATGCAAGGGAAAGCACAGGGGTTTTGGGGACCTGACAATATTGACAACTGTGCCATCCGATAACTCCAAGGCTCTAGTCAAGACACTAAGTTCAGCTTTTTGAACTGAAGTCCCAACAGAGATTGCTGCTGCTTCCACTACCTGGTCCATGGTGACCACAGCATAGCCAGCCTGACGTTCTCCCTGACATATGAAGCTTCTGCCATCAGTATACAGGTCCCTATCTGCATCCTCAAAAGGGTGGTCCTTCAAATCAGGACGACCAGAGGACACTTCAGCGATAGTTTGTACTCAATCATGTGAAATTTCCTGTTCCAGTTGGGGAAGAAAGGTAGATGGATTAAATTGCATGCTCCTTTTTAATTGAACATGTGGATTGTTGAGAAGAGCCATTTGATACTGAGTGCTAACTCAGATATTAGAATTTTTAATTTTTAATTTAGAATCTGTAGTAAAATCCCTTTTATTTTGAACATTTTGTATACTTTAATTTTTTTAAAATCTTTAATCTAGCAAAAACAAACATAGTCATGAAAAAGAGACTGACACTATTGTGATTTGTAAACTATGTTCCATGTACATGCTTATGCCCATAGAAGACCCAAATTATACATGTGCCAAATGTAAATTAATTGAATTACTGGAAGAAAAAGTAAAGGGTCTAGAGGCAACTCTAACCACTCTGAAACTTAATCTACAAAATGAGAAACTTGAACCTATGCAAGAAGGCTATATTCAAATTGAACATAATAAGGAACAAACAACTGATAGAAATGATCCTGTAAATGAACCTTTAGAAGAGGACCGATGGAAACATGTTACTCATAGAAAAAAACAGCAACCAAGAACAAGATCCCTGCTATCTAATTCAGCACACTCCAGTACAGCCCCACTGGAGCTGAGCAATTGATTTAATAACCTCTCCCTGAAAGACAGTATGCAGACACCTAGAAAAGAGGCATCATCAAGTGCTCCTATAATAGCAAGAAAAGTAGCCCAAACTTCCCTAGGAAAAAAAGGTGAGTGTTGGTGAGAGGAGATTCAATTCTCAGGGGAACAGAACCAGCAGTCTGCAGACCAGATATTCAATCTAGGGACATATGTTGCCTTCCTGGAGCAAAAATCAGACGTAGCTGAAAGCCTTACTAAAATAATCAAGCCCACAAATTATTACCCCTTTCTCCTCCTTCACGTAGGGACGAACAACATGTGAATGAACCTAAGAACAATATCAAGAGATTATGAACAGCTAGGCAACAAACTTAAGGAGCATAAGTGGTATTTTCATCTATACTTCCAATGATAGGTCAACATCCAATAAGAGAACAAAGGATTTTAGAAATGAACCACTGGCTCAAGGGTTGGTGCCGCCAAGAGAACTTTGGATTCCTAGACCATGGTCTGCATTACCTCCATGAAGGGCTTTTGGCAAGGGATGGGCTGCACCTCGCAAACACTGGGATGAATGTTTTCAGAAAACGACTGGCTCAACTTATCAGGAGGGCTTTAAACTAAAAATGAGGGGGGAGGGTGATCAATCTTTAGGATCTCTAGGACAATCTTTAGGATCTTTGGGACTTAATTCTAAACATAAACCCCATCATAACTAATCACATAATGAGGTAGAGAGTGATGGGAAGGACGGAAAACCCAGTTACAAAGTAGGAGACATAAGAAACATACCCAAGGACTAAAATGTTTGTTCAGAGAACAAACAGGGTGAACTTGAAGTACTAGTACATGAAGGCAGATACGATATAGTTGCCATTACTGAAACTTGGTGTGATGAAACTCATGACTGAAATGTACTGATGGAAGGATACAAACTAAAGTAGATCACAACCTACTACTTGATAAGATAGAAAAATGTGGGTTAGACAGCATCACCACCAGATGGATTCGTAGCTGGCTGACCAGCCATACTCAGCATGTGGTCCTCAATGGAACCGCATCTACATGGAGGGAAGTGTGTAGTGGGGTGCCCCAGGGCTCTGTTCTGGGCCCAGTGCTCTTCAACATCTTCATCAACGATTTGGACGAGGGGATAGATGGGGAACCATCAAATTTGCAGACGACACCAAGCTGGCAGGAATAGCCAACACTCCAGAAGACAGGCTTTAAGATACAGGAGGATCTGGACAGACTTGAACACTGGGCACTATCCAACAAAATGAAATTCAATGGTGAAAAAAGTGAGGTTCTACATTTAGGCAAGAAAAACCAAATGTACAGGTATAGTATAGGGAATACCACTTTACAATGGGTACCACTTGGAATACTGCATCCAGTTTTGGTCACCAGATGTAAAAAAGAGTTGTGAGAACTCTAGAAAGAGTACAGAGAAGAGCAAACAAGAGATTAGTGGGACTGGAGGTTAAAAAATATAAGGAAAAAGCTGGTGGAATTGGGTATGTCTAGTTTAATGAAGCGAAGGATGAGGGGGGCCATGACAGGCGCTGTCCAATATATCAGGGGCTGCCACAAAGAAGAGGAAGTCAAGCTATTTTCCAAAGGGCTGAGGCAGGACCAAGAAGCAAGGAGTGAAACTAATCAGGAGAGAAGCAACCTAGAACAAGGAGAAACTTCCTGTGCAGGTTTAAGGGGGGGGGAACATAACCAGTGGAACAACATTCCTCCAAAAGCGGTGAATGCCTCCAAACTGGAAGTTTTAAGAAGAGGACTGGACAAGCCATTGTTGAAATGCTATAGGGTTTCCTGCCTGAAGCAGGGGGTCGGGACTAGATGGACCTCCAAGGTCCGTCCAATTATTAGTATCTATATTATATTATTATGATTATTATTATTATTATTATTATTATTATTATTATTATTATTATTATTATTATTATTATTATTATTATTATTATTATTATTATTATTATTATTATCATTATCATTATTATTATTATCATTATTACTATTACTATTATTATTATTATTATTATCATCATTATTATTATTATCATTATTATTATTATTATTATTATTATCATCATCATCATCATCATCATTATTATTATTATTATTATTATTATTATTATTATTATTATTATTATTATTATTATTATTATTATTATCATCATCATTATTATTATTATTATTATTAGAAAGAAACAGACCTAACAAAAGAGGAGGTGGAGTTGAATTATATATAAAAGGTCACTACATCTCTACAGAAATACACAAAACCAAGGATGAAAACCACCTAGAATCCATATGGGTCAATATAAAAGGAAAAAAGAATGACATTGCTGTAGGTGTATACTACAGGCCACCCAACCAAGCAGAAGAAATAGATGAACTTTTTGCTAACCAATTAACAAATGTATGTAAGAAACATACCACAGTAGTAATGGGAGACTTTACTGTGATATCAACTGGGAGACAAACTCTGAAACAAGTGGGAGATCAAACAGATTCCTAACTAACCTAGCCAACAACTTTGTCTTCCAAAAGGTAGAGGAGGGAACTAGAGGAAAAGCTATAATTCTTACTAATAAAGAAGTGATAGAGGGAGTTGAAGCTCCCAGAACTTTGGGCGAGAGTGACCACGCCATATTTGAATTCAATATAATGCAAAAACAAGCAATAGAACATAATCCAGCCAGTGTCTTAAACTTTAAAAGAGCTGATTTTAACAAACTCAGAGAGAGCCTAGGAAAGATTCCATGGATGAAAATCTTAAAGGGGAAAACAACTCAAGAAGCTTGGGAAACTGAAAAATAAGGAAGGTTACTGAATTGCATATACATAGTTGTGGTCAAAGACAGCAGGAAAAAAGTGTGTACTGAAGAACACAGGGTTTTATCAGGAGCCTTATGGATATCTTCAGGTGTTTGCTTTTCAGGACTCTTTCCTTGTGTAACCAGTCAGGAGTAAATCAGTAGCTTCTTGATTACAGCTGTGGCATGTATATGTGTATGTGTATATGTGTGTATATGTGTGTATATATACACATAAACACACATTGAAAATTATGTCAGCATCAAGACACACTAAGTAAAGGTTGCCCTGGGTTGACAGTCTCAGCTGGTATGCACATATACATATACATACAGTATATATTTAACCCTGGAGTTGGCTGTATAAAAAGCACCAGTGGGCAAGAGACATGGATCAAACAGAGTTCTGAGGAATGGCAAAAAATGCAGTGTGAACTTTTGTAGTTGCATTTCATCACTAGCAAGGCTGAAATAAGATTTTTATTTCTGTATGAAAGCTGCCAAAACTTCAGGGACCAGTTGTAAGTCCCTTCATTCAGTGCCACTGTAACCTACCTACTTAACTTTATTGATTGATTGATTTATTAAATTTATGTGCTGGCCATCTCACTATCGAACTAACTTTGAATGGTTGCTGAACAAATGGTTGTAAGCTGAGTACCTGTAAATGAGCGCAGGTAGTCCTTGTTTAGTAACCACCATTGTGACTGGCAACTCAATTGTTAAGTGAAGCAGTCACTAAGTGAAGCCTTGACTGTGCCTATGATCTTACTTCAGCTTTCATTTCCTTTACAGACCTGCAAAGGTCATAAATGTGAGGGTTAGTCATAATGTAATTTTTTTCATCATACTGTAACTGCAAACAGTTGCTAAATGAGGCAGTCACTAAATGAGGACTACCTGTAAAACAATAAAACAAAACCATTGAATCGCACTGCCCATGTGCTATAGTCTTTTGATTTACAATCCTCTAGTCCAGACATGTCAAACTCGCGACGTCACATGACATCGCGCAACGTATCGGAGCTTTTTCCCCATTGCTGGCAATGGGGTGGGCACGGTTTCCTCGTGACGCGTCCCGCCCACGGGCCAGCAGTTTGACACCACTGCTCTAGTCCATTGGAAAATGACCTCACCTTGTTCCTAGTCCTAAGTAGCAGCAGCATTAAGTGAGCAGGCAAGTAAGGTGACTTCCTCTTCTTCCCCCCCCCCCCAACTGAGTCTTGCTATAGAAGCAACTGGGCCAGGCAAATGGCTGTGGGCTTCTTCTTGCCCCCATTTACCAAGGAAGATTTGATAGCTA
This sequence comes from Azemiops feae, assembly GCA_023970755.1. Taxonomy (NCBI): domain Eukaryota; kingdom Metazoa; phylum Chordata; class Lepidosauria; order Squamata; family Viperidae; genus Azemiops; species Azemiops feae. The sequence continues at coordinate 35,955 of JALGBA010002827.1, read as the reverse complement.
CAACAAAGCTGTGGGAAGCATCTGTTCAGTCTGTTACTGCTGCAATGCTATTGCTAACTACTTTTCAAATCTGTGGTAGCTCTGGGGAAAAAATAGTGATTAAAAAAAAACAAATCAGAAACCGTGGATTTATTGTGGATACAGCCCTAAATGACAAAAACAATTTCTCAACACAACCAAGGCCTGGAGAAAAATCACATGCACAAACACACCACTTGATCTTAGCCAAAAGGCTGAGAAGCAATATATAGAAATTTATATAAACATTAGCCCAGGAGAATCTATACAGTAAAAGAGAAAAAACAAGTTAAAAGCAGGGCATCTATACCCATACATGCATGCACAAACACAACTAAACAGAAAATAGGACAGTAAAAAGATTTGCCCACTAGTTGTCTTCTGCAGATCATCAAAAAATTAACAAAAAAATTACTTAATTATTTAGCAACTTTATATAGCTGCCAATCTTAAACACATAGCCCTGGATGGACAACAAATCAACAGGGGGGGGGGGGGGAGAGGGGATGTAAAAAGTCTACACACCTGTTAAAATGCCAGGTTTTTGAGATGTAAAAAAAATCAGACCAAGTTAAATCACTTCAGAATGTTTTCCACCTTGAATATAATCTATAAGCTGTATAATTCAATTGAAAAACAAACTGAAATCTTTTACGGGGGAAAAATAACAATAAAAAACTTACAATAATGTGGTTGCATAAGTGTGCACACCCTCTTATAAGTAGGGATGTGGCTGTGTTTAGAATTAACCAATCACCTTTAAACTGATGTTAAATACAGGTAGTCCTCATGTAATAGGTTGTATTCAATTAATTCTTGTTTGCCTGAACCCTCAGTTCAACTACAGCTTGTCCTTTTTATTTTTGGAATGATTTTAGGGTGGTTTCTTTACTTTGTTTCTATGTGTGTTTTCTTCTTAAGTTGTAGGTGTCTCTCTTCCCTCGCTTAATATCAATCAGTCCTCCATTCTTATTCAAAATATCCGCTCTCTCTGCTCAGTCAGCACTTTCGCTTTTGAAGTTTTTGATTTCCTTCTTAGCTTTGTTGAAAGGGCCAGAAGGAAAAAACCCCTTTTATCCGTTAATCCTTTAAAGCTTATGTCTCCAGTTCTTTGACGATGAATATCTCATCCGTATAGGTTTGCTGATAGCCCTTTTCAAACTTACCCTTCAGTCTGGATACCCTGACATGATCTCCCATCTTAAGACATTTTTTCCTTTCTTTTACTTTTTAAAGCTACCCCATAAAGCCTCATCCACACATCCCTTTCGTTAGACAAATTTACGGTGTTAAGAGCAGTCCCGATACTACGATGGTAAGTGTTATTGTACCCCTGAAGAGTATCTGCCAAAATGTCCACATACCAATGGGTATTTCTAGCAGTGAAATATCTCCAGAGTTTGTTTTTTAGGGTTCTGTTAAACCTCTCTATAACGGCCGCTTTAGTTTCACTATGAGTGACAAAATGATGAATGCCATAACGTGCTAAAAGTTTCTTCAACGGAATATTCAAGAACTCTTTACCTGCATCTGTCTGTATTTTTCGGGGTGCGCGTCCTGTTTCAAAGATATTCTGGAAGGCGGATGTAACTTCCCTCCCTGATTTATCAGATAAAGGGGAGGCCCAGGCATATTTAAATAACACATCGATAACTGCTAAGATGTACTTTTTTCCATGGTTCTCCTTAGAAAGTTTTGAGACATCTATGAGGTCAGCCTGCCATTGATGATCTAAGCCAGACACTACTGTTTTATTTCTAGGAAAATTAATTCTTGCAGGCTTATGAAGCGTATAAGCGTCTTGCCCTGACAGCCACGTCTTGACTTGCTTCATGGTCAGGTTTTTATCATGTTTTCTAGCTTCCTGAACAAGGGTATTCACACCTCCATAACTCCCTACACATCCTGGTGTATAATAAATACGGCTTAGAAGCTTTTTGTGCATCATTATACTGAAATCCCACTGACAAATGGTCAAGCGTTGACGTTAACACAGTCTTTTATTGGTTATACAGAGTTCAGAGGGGGGCATGGCCCCACCATCAGAAAAATATCCCTCATCACCACTATCAGAATCAGAAGATAAAGGACCATAACACGCTATTTTACAATACGTTGACCCGCCTGTACCCCACAAATCATGTCCGCAGTCGCAAGCAAACCAGTCTTTACACAAATTGCAGCTCTTTAACTCACAGGGTAGATAGCGTGGTCTCTGGGATAGTTCAGAATCCCTGTTATAGTCTAAATCAGAAAAATCTGCAGAAGCTTTGTGACCACGGTGGTTACCACAGGAATATAAAATCGGGGTGTCTTGAAGTGTTTGCTGTCTAGGTGTTATTAATTTGGAGTCTGCAAAATATAAAGCACATCCTGTTAGTGTGCTATCCGTTCCAGCAGCATTTACATTATCATAAATAAAAAGATATTTACTTACCATTGCTGGGAGATAATGTAGCATCATTCACCATTTCACAGGCTGTCTGGTAAGTACTCTGCACCTCATCGTTAAAGTTACAACACACCATGCTACAGCCGTGCAAAACGGGTCTGAATAAAAAAAATTCTTTATCATAACCCCTGCAACAGATTTTGTTGCATTCTGCCGGCTGGGGCCTTGTGTCAGAGCTTATGAATCTGTTGCTTTAAGGTAGAGCCTCTTTTTTTCCCCGTGTTCCTTATCGCCGCTATCACACAGGGGAGGTAGTTTTACCCCTTTCGCCCTGGGGCTTCTCTTCTCTTCTTTTCTTCTTTGAAATTCTCCGGAAAGATTTAATGCTCCAGATCACTTAGAAAGGCTCGCTGGGTACTCACATCACCAGGCTTGCTGTATCGTTATCCCGCTAAATCACCACTATCTTTGTCCAGCTGACAGCTGTCATTTCTTCATGGCTGCCATTCTGGGCCGTCTCCTTCTCCGAGGCTTTCCTGCTTCTTACTTCTTGCCGTCCGAAACTGCTCTGCTGGGCGCCTCCTCTTCCAATCTCCCTCCAAGGGATTGGGGGCTTTAAAAAAACCACCGGGCACGGGGAAGCGGCTGCAGAATCGGCGCGCTTATTCGGAGCGCCGTTTCAGTGCAGCCATTCCGTTCAGCAGCTGGCCCCACCCATAGTCAAGCCTATATTACCAGCACAGCAATTAGCAGCCCCAGTGGTTAAGAGATCACAAAAAAGAACACCCACACCACTGGACAGTGCTGCCTCAACAGTGTTCAAACAAGCCTTAGAGAAAGACGAGTGGTTTTTAAAGCACAAAAATCTTTGCTCGATGCAAGATGGACTAGCGTGGGTGGGGGGCAAGCTGTATGTCCCCATCACACAAAGGTTAAGAACTATGCAAGTCTCCCACATTTCAAAACTTGCAGGACATTTTGGATTTGTTAAAACCCTACACCTAATAAAAAGGCAGTTTTGGTGGCCGTCGCTGAAAAAAGACATTGAAAGCTATGTGGCCAACTGCCCTACTTGCGCTGTGGCAAAACGAAGGCAAGGAAAAATGCCGGGCCTTTTGCAGCCGGTAGCTAGCCCTTCAGCACCCTGGACAGAGATCTTTATGGACTTGTGGAACTGCCAGAAAGTGCAGGAAATACAGTTATTTGGGTTGTGACTGACCTGTTCTCAAAGCAGGTCCATTTCATTCCATGCCAGAAGATCCCAAGTGCCAAAACCCTAGCTAAAATGTTCCTCCAACATATATATCGACTGCATGAAGCCCCCCAATGCATAATTTCAGATAGGGGTGTCCAGTTTACTTCGAAGTTCTGGAGGGCCTTTTTGGACCTATTGGGTACTGAACAAGGCTTGAGGTCTAGTCACCATCCTCAAGCAAATGGGGGAACAGAATGAACGCACTCAGTTTTGAAGCAGATGCTTCATTAACTACCAGCAAGACAATTGGACTGACCTCTTGCCATTTGCTGAAGTAGCATATAACAATGCTGTCCACTCCAGCATGGGATATACCTCCTTTCAAGTAGCCACTGGACAGGTGTTCAAACCAATGCCTGAGCTACCAACCAATGAACTCACCATCCCTTCCCTTAAGGAATGGATGAATCAGTTGCAAAACACCTGGCTGATAGTCAGAAAGGCTCTAGATCAGGGGTGTCAAACTGCCGGCCCGCGGGCCGGACACGTCATCCAGAAGCCGCACCCACCCCATTGCCGGCAATGGCAAAACTGTCCCGATACGTCTCGCGACGTCACGTGACATTGCGAGTTTGACATGTCTGCTCTAGATGAAGCCAGGGATGCCTATAAAGCTCAAGCAGATAAGAAAAGAACAGAACCCAAACCTTTGCTTATCCACTAGGTTTCTGCAGTCACTACAACCTTCTAAAAAGTTAGGGCCCAAGTTCATAGGCCCCTTTCCTGTCAAGCGCATCATAATCCCAGTCACCGTGGAACTGGAACTCCCCAAAACCCTAAGGCAGATCCACCCCGTGTTTCATTGTAGCTTGCTGAAACCAGAAATAACCTTGCCTTTGAGGACAAAAGCAACCCCTATGCCACAGCCCATCATGGTAGAGGGTGAACAACACTTTGAGATCAAAGAAATTCTAGATTCATGTAGGCATCATGGGGATGTCCAATATTTGGTGGCCTGGGAAGATCTACCAGCTTCTCAGAATGAATGGGTTCACAAAAAGCATGTTAGGGCCTCCAGACTACTTAAACGCTTCCATGAACGTTATCCTGATAAAACTTGTTAATTACCTATTCTTTTTTCTTCCATTTTATTGTTTTCTCTCTCTGGCAGATGGATCTCCCATTCTTTTAGGGGGGCACCATGTCAGACCCTCCACTTCTATATTCCTTTTTACTTTGGGGTTCTGCCATTTTGCTGGGAGGGGGGAGGTTGTTCTGCAATGCTGTTGGGAAGGGGGAGGTCTGTCAGTGCTTCCTCTACTTATTCTTCACCCCTTCGATGCATCTGGGTGTGAATGGGAGAGGAATGTGCCCTGGGCCATCTGTCTTATCTCCACTCCACTGGGAGGAGGCTGAGAGGAAACGAAACCCTGAGAACGGTGCCTGGGAACTGCACTTATCAACTCGGTTCCCATAACAACTTCGCACCTGAGGATTGGATGAAATCAAACTGGACATTTGGCCGTTGGGGTGGGGTTTGAAAGGGATGCTTTAATGTAACATTTTGCACGGGAAAACGTTAGATCTTGCTTTGCTCTTCTGCTATCACTGACTCTCAGTAAAAGTTCCTTTTGAAACAATGTCTGTTTCAAGAGTTCTGCTTTCTTGGGAGTACTAGCTGAGGCAGGACCTTACATTGCCTTGGGAAACTGCTTGATTTACATACAGTTGTGCAATAAACATGCTATACTAGCAACTGCTCCCACCTGTGTGACTCGGGTCAGAACATTACTAGACTAAGATGGGCCTCTGGGTAAAAGCTAATACTTAGACTGATAAGGAGTGTAGTAACCATTTCTATTTTTATGTGTTTTTTATGTTTTTAATACTACACTGCTCAGAGTTGCTCTTGAGTGAAATTTGATATATAAATAAATAAATAGTAAAAAATTCAAAAACAACCAACAGGTGCAGACTGCCTCACCTTTACAAAAGATGCCAGCTTCCTTCCGTTTACATCGAAAGAGCCAATAAGAAAAATCAGAAGTGTCTCCTTAATTTGCCTATCTATAGGTTTCTCATTTGAAAGAGTACTCACTAGAACTCATCTGTTGTTACTTTAACCTTCTTTCTAATATATATTCTTTCCTGGATCAGGAGTCCCTGCGCTCAGTTGTTCAGGCCCTAGTCATCTCACAGTTGGACTATTGTAATGCTGTCTACATGCGGCTACCCTTGAAGAGCATTTGGAAGCTACAGCTGGTGCAGAGTGCAGCAGCACGGGCAGTTCTTGGGGCCCCAAGAATGGCCCATGTAACACCACTGCTCCATGAGCTGCATTGGTTGCTGGTCTGCTTCTGGGTGCAATTCAAGGTGTTGGTAAAACTTTGGCAGAAAGACTAAAACTTTTTTTACAGGTATATATTCATGACAACCAGCTGGCTTTCTGCCAAAAAGACAGTTAAGGAATAATGTGAGAACGGTTTTGAATATTATTGAATATTTACAATATCATAATGAACAACAGGCAGCTTTAATATTTTTAGATGCTGAGAAGGCCCTTGACAACTTAAATTGTGTCTTTATGTTTAAAATCCTGGAAGAAATGGATTTTGGTGGGAATTTTATTCAAGGGGTCAAAGCTGTTTATACATCACAACAAGCAAAAAATGTTATTAATGGTGAGCTAACTAATTCAGTGAAATTCGAAAGGGTACAAGACAAGGATGTCCATTGTCTCCACTGCTGTTTATCCTGGTGTTGGAAGTTCTGAATAGAGATATCAGGCAAGATGGGAAAATAAAAGGTATAAAGGAAGAAGGAAGTTTATAAATTGAGGGCCTTTGCTGATGATTTGGTGATATTTCTGCAAGACCCAAAAAATAATATAGAACACTTGATGAGGAAACTAAATGAGTTTGGGTCCTTGGCCGGTTTTAAAATAAACAAGCAGAAAACATCAATGTTGATTAAGAATATGACCTCAAAGGATGGTGATATACTGACTAAAAAGTCTGGTTTTAGGGTTGAGAAAAAGGTGAAATATTTGGGGGTTATGTTAACAAACTCAAACACAAAATTGTTCAAAAATAATTATGTGCCTCTCTGGAATGTTATTAAAAAAGATTTACTAAGATGGGATAAATTGCATTTGTCATTATTGGATAGAATTTCTGTAATCAAGATGAACGTTTTACCAAAGATGCTTTTCCTGTTTCAAACATTACCAATACTTGCAACTTATATTCCATTTAAACAATGACAGAGGGATATTTAAAAGTTATATGGCAGGGGGAAAAACCGAGAATCAGATATAGATTATTGCAAGATGCTAAGGAAAGAGGGGGCTTGGGTTTACCTGATTTGAAATTGTTGTACTTTGATGCTTGTTGTTTGGTTTGGCTAAAAGAATGGGTGAACCTTCAGAATAAGAGGTTACTGGATCTAGCAGGCCATGAATTAAGGTTTGGCTGGCATGGTTCCTTGTGGTATGAGAAAGTTAAAGTAAATGTTGATTTTAATAATCATTTTGTTATATGTGCCATTTTGAGAGTTTGGAATAAATATAAAACAAGGTTTTCTACAAAGGTGCCACTTTGGGTTTCCCCACAAGAAGCCTTTTTTAGAAAAGAGATGTGTTAGGGTTAGGGTTCTGGTTCTGGTTTTCCGGTTTTGTGTCGTGGTGAGACGGACACAGGAAGGCAGGGCTCTGCCTTCCGCACCCGATTTCACCCTGCTGGGGGCCCTAAAAGAGCCTAAAGTTGCCCCGAAAAGGCGATGAAGAAGGAGGGCTGCCTCGTCGATCACGGAGAGACAGTGATCTTTCTGTTTGATCCAAGGAAAGCCCTCCAAACCGGCAGGGGAAAGACTGGCTACATTCCTGTGGCCAGCCATTAGCTTCTGACAACCGAAGAAGAAAAGCACTAATTAGCATCATAAACAGCATGTTTGGAACTGGGTGAGAACATTGATCCTTTCTTTACTATTTTACAACTGAATTTCCTGGGAAAGGCTCCCAAGAAGCTAAAACCTCCGAACGTGAACGGAAGCGGCATTTTAATTTCTTTTATGGGGGACAGAAATACATAATACTGATGAGGAAGTAACATAAAGCTATAGGTTTGATAAATTTGAGAACTGAGATAATTGTTAAGACTTTCTCTTTGGAAAAAAAACATTGAGGTGAAATATAAGAAATCAATCCTTTGTCTTAAGAGTGGAAAATGGATTTTGAATGACATCTAGTAGTGGATTTGAGTATAGCACTACAACTAGCTTCCTGGCTGCTTGGTGACTCCTAGCTTAATGGAGAACAGCTGGCAATAAAGGAAAATATTTTGGCATACTTATCACCCTGACCTTCTTGGACTATAAACACTTACTGAGCTTGGACTTTTAATCTCAAGAACTACTGGGAGAGAAAGAAAAGTTTGACTTTTGACTACATCTGGCTGGGAGAGACTTTTGAGCTGTTTTCAGGGTGGTTGAACATCTTGAACACTTTGAACATTATGGATTACAACCTTGCCTGACCGACAATTCTTGGACACCTGAGACAAAAGATTACTACAAAATATTGCTTTTAGGATTGGACCCATATTCTGGAACCTATTGGATTATAAAGGCTACACATAAAGACCAGAAAACTAGATAAAACTTTGTTCTACTCTTATTAAGATTGGTGATACTAGAGGATCTCCAGGAATGATGCCTCAAGAAAAAATAAACATCTTTCAGGAGAAAATATACTCTATGCTACAACTAATTCACCAAACAATTGTCGCACATAAAGAGGACACAAAAAGAAACCATAATGAGACTAAAAACAATTTAGATAATATAAATGAGCAAATCTCCAAACTAAATCTGCAACTAGAAAATTCCCAGACAACGACTACAAAGTATGAACAAATAAACCAGAAATCAGAAGATGAAGCAGAGGAAATGGACCTAGAGACAGAAGAGATAAAAGAAGGGAAATATAAACTACCATATACATATAAAATACTGCAGATGTTGTAGTCCGAAGGAAACAACAGTACTTCGGCACATTACAAAGCGGATGCCAGAATCTGGATTTCTCTGGCTTGCGTCTATCTTATCTTGCTAAACTCCTCCCTTACTTTACAGTCATAATTTACATCTTCCAATTAGGCTGGAGGCCAAAGATTCCCTTCCCTTCCCTGTCTCCCGCTTTTCTTCATAATTCTCCTCCCTTTGTATGTCATCTGATTTAACTCCAAAAATACCAAACAGTTCTGCATATCTTGTCAATGCAATAATATCCCATATTAACAGCGTTGACATCCACCCCCCCTTACAAAAAGGACAGATCCTGTAATGTAAACAAAAGCATATATTAATGACTAGTCTTCGGTTTGTTGGGTATTTCATATGAAAACTTTTGACGAGCCTGTCAGCTTTCACCTCACTGGATTTCACCCAAGTGGCTTCAGACATCGGGTATCCCTTCCATTGTACTAGGTACTGCAATTTCCCTTTAAAAATTCTAGAATCAAGAATATGTTTCACTTCATAATGGGTCTGCCCCGCAACTACGAGGGGCCCAGGTGCTTTCTTCGGGGGAGGTCTTAAAGTGGAGCCACGATCAGGTTTTAACAAGCTACTGTGGAAGACAGGGTGAATTTTACCCAAAAGTCTAGGGAGTTTCAGTTTTACAGTGACTGGATTGATGACCTTTACGATAGGAAAAGGCCCTAAGAATTTTGGTCCTAACTTCTTGCTGGGTAATTTGAGGCGTAAATATTTGGTTGACAAATAAACCTTTTCCCCAACTTGGAACATTCTTTGGGGAGCCCTCTTTTTGTCAGCTTCCTTTTTATAGGTTTCAAAAGTCTTTTTTAAAGCAGTTTTTGGTTTTCTCCAAACTTCCTCCCATCCCCTCACCCATTGGTCAAGTGTCTGGGAAGCGGTTGGCACTTGGGGATATTCAGAAATTGGACTGAACTCTTTGCCTGTGGCTACTCTGAAAGGTGTGTAGCCGGTGCTGCTGTGCACAGAATTGTTATACGCCACCTCTGCGAAAGGGAGGAGGTCAGTCCAGTTCGTCTGTTGATAAGACACGTAGCATCTGAGATATTGCTCCACCATTTTGTTAGTGGCTTCTGCAGCTCCCTTGGTGGCCGGATGAAAAGCAGATGACAAGCCTTCAGATGATCCAATTAATTTAAGAAAACTCCTCCAAAATTTTGCTGTGAACTGCACCCCCCCTGTCTGAGATTATTTGCTTAGGGGCACCGTGCAGTCGGTAGATATGTTTCAGGAACAATTTAGTCAGTCGTTGAGCGGATGGGAGTCCTTTGCAGGCGATGAAATGAGCCTGCTTCGAAAACAGGTCTATTACAGTCCAGATGACAGTATTTCCTCTACTCTCAGGTAGGTCTACGATAAAGTCCATAGCTATTTCTTCCCAGGGTTGGGAAGGTTCTGCCACCGGCTGCAGTAATCCAGGGGTTTTCCCCGGTATTCTTTTCATTGTAGCACATACGGTACAACTCTTCACATAGTTTTCCACATCTCGTTTCAGTCCCGGCCACCAAAATTGCCGGCGGGTGAGATGTAGTGTTTTTAGATATCCAAAGTGTCCAGCCTGCTTTACATCATGGCTGTGTTTGAGAGCATTGAGATGGAGGGATTCGGGCAAATACAGTTTCCCCCCTTTGTAAGCCAAACCATCCCGGCACGTCAAGGAGGTTTGATTATCTTTGAACCATTGATCAGTGAGGAGCTCTCGTTTTATTTTCTTTGCTCCAGGGTCATCTGGATTTGGGACCCTGCGAGGCATGATTTGTGGATTGGAGGTTGTGGATTGGAGATAATCGCCTCATTGACTTCTTCACGTTCGCTTTTGTATTGGGGCAATCTCGATAGCGCATCAGCTAGGAAGTTTTTTTCCCCTGGTATGTACTTTAGAGTAAAGTTGAAGCGGTTAAAGTACTGTGCCCACCGTACTTGCTTTGGGGACACTTTGTGAGGAGTTTTCAGTGCCTCTAGGTTTTTGTGATCTGTCCATACTTCGAATGGCACCTTGCTCCCCTCCAGGTAGTGTCGCCAGTTTAACAGCCCCCATCTAATTGCGAAGGCCTCCTTCTCCCATATTGCCCATCTCCGTTCACTTTCCGTAAATTTTTTGGAGGTGTAGGCGCAGGGTTGCAGGACTCCATTCTTGTTCTTTTGAAGCAATACAGCTCCAACTGCCACATCACTGGCGTCGGCTTGAATTACAAAGGGCTCCCCTAGACAGGGGTGCTTTAGGACCGGTTCGGCAGCAAATAGTCTTTTTAAATTCTCAAAAGCTGTTTGACAGCTCATAGTCCATGCTAGTGGTTGGCCCGGTCGCGGCTTCCCTCCTTTTTTCCCTGTTTTGAGTAAATCTGTAAGGGGTAGGGCAATTTTGGCAAAAGAGGGGATGAATTGACGGTAGAAGTTGGCAAAACCTAGAAAGCTCTGGAGTTGTTTGCAGGTTTTTGGGGGCTGCCATTCGATTATAGTTTTCACCTTGGCTGGATCCATCTCAATGCCTTCGTTGGAGATTCTGTAGCCGAGGTAATCTAATCGGGTCTGGTGAAATTCACATTTTGACAATTTGGCATAAAGCTTGGCATTCAATAGTTTCTTTAACACTTCTCTCACCAGCTTTATGTGATCAGTCATATTCGTGCTGTATATCAGAATATCATCAAGGTACACCAGAACCCCTTTGTACAAGTGTTCATGTAGGACCTCATTAATCAACTGCATGAATACGGCTGGGGCCCCCTGTAGTCTGAATGGCATGACTTTGAATTGATAGCTCCCCATGGGGCAGTTGAAGGCAGTTTTCCACTCATCTCCTTCTTTTATTCTCACTCGGTAGTACGCCTCTCTCAGGTCTAATTTAGTGAAGACACTCCCCTTAGCCAGATGAGTTAATAAGTCCTTTAGAAGGGGGAGGGGTATCTGTTTTCCACACTCACAGTGTTGAGGCCCTTATAGTCTACGCAGAGACGAAGAGACCCATCTTTTTTTATTTAAATAATACGGGGGCTCCCACAGTAGATTTGGCCCGTTCAATGAACCCCCTCGCTAACTTTTTATTCACGTATTGCTGCATCTCTTCTATCTCGGGGGACATGGCGTACATTCTTGGGCGTGGAAGTTTGGCTCCTGGCACCAGTTCGATAGAACAGTCATTGGGTCTGTGAGGGGGTAGGACATCGCATTCATTTTCACTAAATGCCTCTGGTAAGTCCCGGTATTCATTGGGGATGAGTGATTCATCTGGTGACGGTGAGGCAGTGTCAGTTGAATCAGTGGGAGGCTCAGGCCCTATAGGTAGTCTCACAGTTCTCATTCCTGTCTCCCACCAGATAAATGGCTTCCATTTGTCCAACCAGGCTAAGCCTAGAATCACAGTCTCAGTCATTTTTGGGGCCACCAGGAACCGAATAAATTCCCAGTGTGCGCCTATTTCTAGGCGTAAGGGCTCAGTTAATTGTGTGACTAAACTCCCTCCCATGAGGGAGCCATCAGCTTGCTCGAACCTCACAGGGTTGGAGAGTTGTTTTGCCCGTATGCCCATTTTCATGGCAAAGGGTAGGCTAATAATGCATTGGGTGCATCCAGAATCAATTAGTATTTGTGTCCCCGACTTAGGGATTGTAAGCTTGGCGGCCAGTGAAAAAGATGGGATTTGTCGACTCACCATCGGGTCGTTCTCCCCTTCGTCGTCACCGTCAAAGGAGGGTAGAGCAGGGGCAGGTCCACCTGGAGTCCTGGTGTTCTCTTGTGTGGGAGGTGTAATCTGGGTAACAGGTGCTTGCGTGGCCCAGTTGGATTTTTCTCTCATTAGCCGCTGGGCAGGTTTCCTTCTCGTCGCTGGTTCCGGACTGCTCTGCAGTTGGGGGTAGGGGACTGGACAGTTTGCTGCTCGATGTCCCTTCTTTCCGCACCGGAAACACTTTATTGACGGGCTTGCAGGTGGCCCGGTTCTTTCAGTCATCATGGTAGCCAGAGGGTCTCGTGGGGGTGATTGTTGTTCGGATTGCTCTGGTTGCTGCTCAGATTCAGGTGGGGAAGGCTTTTTATAGTGGGTGAGCTGAACATCTAGCTTCACCCTTGTCTGGTACCACTCGTGCAGTCGGTCAGGTACTGCTCGAATAATGCAGGCCTGGGAGAGGTGATCATCTAATCCCTCAATGAAGTGATGGATTAGGGACTGCTGTGGCCACCCCTCTATCCGACCTGCTATCTTGCGAAACTCTCGCACGTACTCCAGGGCAGGCCTGCCAGCTTGTTTTATTTTGTGGATTTGTTCTCTTGCTTTTAAGTCAAGGGATGGGTCCTCAAATCTTTCTTTCAGACCCAGGAGGAAGAGGTGGGGGTCTTCCAATTCTGGGGCTTGCTCATTATATAAATTGTTCAGCCATTCGGATGCTTCTCACTCTAGGCCGGATGCAATCACATCGACCATAGCCGCTGGGTCTGGGTAGAGATAAGCCCAGCGATTCAAGTGAGAGCGTACTTGGTTGAGGAAAAAAATCAGTTTCTCTGGGTCCCCATCGAAGGTTGCTCTGAATGGTGGAGTAATTATATGTTGTTGGGGCCCCACTGTGGCTGTTGCTGCTGCTGGCCCCATCCTGGTTGCTGGTTTATGCCCAGGGGTTGCACGTTCGGGGGCTGGGGCCAATCTCCTTGTTGTGGCCGTCCTCCCTCTAGCTGCTGATCTCCTGGGCCCTGCACCATCCCAATCCGTTGCAAGGTCTCTATTAGTTGTGGCAAGTTCAGAGGATTTATAGGCTGTTGAGGCCCCCACTGTGGCTCTTGCTCCCTCTCAGGCTGTTGCAAGGCCCCTATCAGCTGTGGTGAGCTCAAAAGTCATCTGCTCCCTGCCTGCTTCGAATGCCATACTCCCCATTGTTGCAGAGGCCTCAGACTGGGATTCCCTCTCTCTTCGGGGCTGGGGTCCCTGATAGAGGAAGACAGGGTCTGAAAGGCTGTCTGATACGAAATGGAGGGGCTGTAGGCTTCTCTTTGCAGGAGTGGGTCTCTGCCTCTCTCCTCTGGGGTTTGAGATATTTCCAGTAACTCACCCAGGCCTTGAATGGCAGTTTGCCCATTGTCTGTCCACCGGTTCTCATTCGTCTGCCAAAATTCATTTTCCCACAGCATGCTATCTGTTACTTCCCCCTCTGGGATATCAGTCACTGCCGGGTTGTATTCAACAAACTCCCGTTTCATGATAGATTGGCCTGCTCCTGAATTCTGTCATTCTCACTCCAGGCTAGGAGAAAGAGGTGGGGTAATGCATCTCCAGTTGTTTGAAAAGTTTTTAGATTCTGGCATGATGTTGTAGTCTGAAGGAAACAACAGTACTTCGGCACATTACAAAGCGGATGCCAGAATCTGGATTTCTCTGGCTTGCGTCTATCTTATCTTGCTAAACTCCTCCCTTACTTTACAGTCATAATTTACATCTTCCAATTAGGCTGGAGGCCAAAGATTCCCTTCCCTTCCCTGTCTCCCGCTTTTCTTCATAATTCTCCTCCCTTTGTATGTCATCTGATTTAACTCCAAAAATACCAAACAGTTCTGCATATCTTGTCAATGCAATAATATCCTATATTAACAGCGTTGACAGCAAGACTTAACCATAACAACGAAAATGGAAAAGATGCTTTACCCCTCATGTCTGCAAAACATACCTGATGATAAGGAAGAAGATTTTAAAAAATGGAATATAGAGCTGTCAGGGGAAATGTCACAACTTGGGAGACAAAAAATGAAAAGAGAAATTGAGGGAGAAGGAAAGTGGAAGTTGTTTAAGGAATATAAATGGGCGGAATGGGCCAACACTCCAGAAGATAGGCTTAAGATACAGAAGGATCTTGACAGACTTGAACATTGGGCGCTATCTAATAAAATGAAATTCAATGGTGAAAAAAGTAAGGTTCTACATTTAGGCAAGAAAAACCAAATGCACAGGTATAGTATAGGGGGTACCCTGTTCAATAATATCAACTGTGAGAGGGATCTTGGAGTCCTAGTGGGCAATCACTTAAATATGAGCCAGCAGTCTGCTGCAGCTGCCAAAAAAGCCAACACAGTGCTAGGCTGCATTAACAGAGGGATAGAATCAAGATCACGTGAAGTGTTAATACCACTTTACAATGCCTTGGTAAGGCCACACTTGGAATACTGCATCCATTTTTGGTCACCACGATGTAAAAAAGATGTTGAGACTCTAGAAAGAGTACAGAGAAGAGCAACAAAGATGATCAGGGGACTGGAGGGTAAAACATATAAGGAACGGTTGCTGGAATTGGGAATGTCTAGTCTAATGAAGAGAAGGACGAGGGGTGACATGATAGCGGTGTTCCAATATCTCAGGGGCTGCCACAAAGAAGAGGGAGTCAAGTTATTCTCCAAAGTACCTGAAGGCAGGACAAGAAGCAAAGGATGGAAACTAACCAAGGAGAGAAGCAACCTAGAACTAAGGAGAAATTTTCTGACAGTTAGAACAATTAATCAGTGGAACAACCTGCCTCCAGAAGCTGTGAATGCTCCAACACTGGAAGTTTTTAAGAAGAGACTGGACAGCCATTTGTCTGAAATGGTATAGAGTTTCTTGCCTGAGCAGGGGGTTGGACTAGATGACCTCCAAGGTCCCTTCCAACTTTGTTATTGTTATTGTTATTGTTATTGTTATTGTTATTGTTATTGTTATTGTTATTGTTATTGTTATTGTTATTGTTATTGTTATTGTTATTGTTATTGTTATTGTTATTGTTATTGTTATTGTTATTGTTATTGTTATTGTTATTGTTATTCATCGCACAGTCAGCCAGATGTTCAGACTGGATTTGGCATTTTTGTCTACCTATCGAGTCCTTACCAAGGACCTGGGATAGGCAGATGTGGATGTTTGATGGTATTACAGATATCATCGCAGGATGGAAGCAGTTCCTACTAAGGCCGCCTTTTGCAATTGACTAATGGCGAATTTGTCAATGCCAATGGTGTTCAAGTGGTGCTTCAGTTGTTTTGGGATTGCACCAAAGGCGCCTATTACTATTCGTACTACCCTTGCTTGCTTTTGCCACAGTCTTTCTATTTCTATTTGTAGGTCTTTGTATTTTGTTATCTTCTCCAGTTCTTTCTCGTCTATTCTGCTGTCTCCAGGCACTGCTACGTCCACTATCCAGACTTTTTTGTCTTTCTTATCGACAATTGTTAAGTCCGGGGTTATGTTATGTTATGTTGCAGGTGCTTGTCTGTTTGAATTCTGAAGTCCCAGAGCAGTTTAATTTTATCATTTTCTATGACTTTCTCTATTTTATGATCCCACCAGTTCTTGTTTACAGGCAAATGATATTTCTTGCAGATCTTCCAATGCACCATTGTTGCTACTTTGTCATGCCGCTGCTTGTAGTCAGTCTGTGTGATCTTCTTGCAGCAGCTTACCAGGTGGTCCACTGTTTCTTCAGCGTCTTTGCATAGGTGGCACTTACTGTCTGTTGCTGTCTTCTCAATTTTGACTTTATATGCATTTGTCCTTAAGGCTTGGTCTTGTGCAGCCAGAATTAGTCCCTCGGTCTCTTTCTTCAATTTTCCTGCTCTTAGCCATTGCCAGGTCTTGTTATTATCTGCTTTCCCAGGTATTTTTTTTAATGTACTGGCTATGTAGTGCTTTGTCTTCCCATGCCTCTATTCTGTTCTTCATTTGGTCTTTCTTGTAGGCCAGTTTGGTCTCTCCAGTAGTCAGTATGCCTTCCTGATATACTAATTTCAGTGCATCTTCATCATTGTCCTTCAGATATTCTTTCAAAGCCATTTTTTCTTCTTCAACCATCTGATGTACTTGCAGCATTCCACGCCCACCTATTTGCCTTGGTAGGTAGAGTCTGTCAATGTCACTGCGTGGATGAAGGGCATGATTCATTGTCATTATTTTTCTGGTCTTCCTATCCATTGCTTTTAGTTCTGCTTGAGTCCAGTCCACTATTCCAGCTGTGTATCTAATGATTGGAATTGCCCAGGTGTTGACTGCCTTCACGGTATTTCCTCCATTGAGTTTGGACTTTAAGATCTTCTTCACTCTCTTGATGTATTCATCTCTAATCTTTTTCTTGACTTCAGTGTGCTTGATGTTGTCAGCTTGAAGGATACCCAAGTATTTGTAGTAATCGTCCTCATCCAGACTCTTAATGTTATTTTCGTGGGGCATCTTGATTCCTTCAGTTTTCACTATTTTTCCTTGTTTGATAGTAAGTGTGGCACATTTGTCCAAGCGAAACTCCATTGCAATATGTTGGCTATATATACGGACAGTGTTGAGCAGCGATTCTATTTCAGATGATGTTTTTCCATATAGCTTTAGATCATTCATGTAAAGGAGGTGGGATAGTCTGGCCAATGTTTTTGATGTTTGATAGCCGTGGCCTGAGTTATTCAGTATTGTTGACAGAGGAAACAGTGCAATAACAAATAGTAGTGGTGATAATGAATCTCCTTGATATATTCCTCTCTTGATATTAACCTCTCCCAGTCTCTCACCATTGACCTGCAACTGTGTCTTCTACTGTGCCATCGATCTTTGCACAAATTTTCTGATGTTTCTACTGACTCCTGTTATTTCTAGGCACTTGATTATCCAGTCATGTGGCAGAGAGCCAAATGCCTTTTTGTAGTCAATCCATGCCACATTCAGGTTGGTCTTCCTTTTCTTGCAGTTTTCCGAGATCATTTTGTGTATTAGGAGTTGATCTTTTGTTCCTCTGGTATTGGGGCGGTTTCCATTCTGCTCAGGTGGAAAGAGATTGTTTTCAACTAGATGCTGTTGTACTGCATCAGCTACCAGACCAGTTAGCAATTTGAAAGTTGTTGGTAAGCAGGTAATTAGCCTGTAGTTGCCTGGTGTTGCCCCTTTTGCTGGATTTTTCATTATTAGGTAGGTTTTCCCAGTTGTTAGCCACTTTTCAATTTCTCCTCCTTGTAGTATATTGTTGAACTGCTTGGCAATGAGTGGGTGTATAACAGTTAGATGTTTCAACCAAAACCCATGCAGTTCAACTTCACCTGGTGCTGACCAATTTTTGATTTTCCTTGCTCTTTTTTCTACCATTTTTCTTGTTATTACTAGTTCTTTCATTTCAACTTCTGTTTTATTTGCATCCACCTCTTTTAACCAAGCCGCATCCTTGTTGTATTTCTTTGGGTTATCCCATATCTGCTTCCAGAACTACAGTTTCTTCCTTGTTAGGTACTGACTGATTCATTGCAGTTTCTCCATTGATGGATTGGTAGAAATGTTTCTGATTAGATTGAAATTGGAGGTTCTGCCTATAATTTGTAATTCGAGCTTCATATCTACTGATTTTCCTGGCTATAGCTGTTATTTGCTGCTTTATTATTTCCAGTGCTTCCTTGATCTTCCTTGTTTCTAAGTGGTATTTCTTGATTAGGTATTCTTTGGTCTTCTTGTTCTTCAGCTTCTTTTCTTTCATCTGTTCTAGCTTGCTTGCATGTGATCTTAACTTGCTGATCTTATTTTCTAGTCTAACCTTCCATTTTTGTGATGCACTGTTTGTTTGTTTTTCTTCTTTGTTGATTTTGCATCCCAGGTATTCAGTTATAACTGCAGCTGTGCTGTACATTAGTTGGTTTGTTTCTTGCAGTGAATTGGTGCTTATACTTGATATTGCAGTATTTGCATCTTTTAAGGCTTGTGCTAGCTGTTTCTTTGGAACAAGCTTCAATGCAGGCAGCCTTATTCTGTTGTTTTTGTGCTGTTCTAGATGCTCAGTTATTCTTTGTTTCAATTCTTTTATTTCTTTAGTTAGAGGGTTTTGTTCTTCCTGAGGAAGAGGTGCCTGGTTTCCAAATGAGAACAGTTGTATATCTCTGCTGGATTCCTTCACTGCCAACTCCCCCTGGTTTGCCTCTACATTCTGAATTACTTCTGGAAAGGCTTTGATTTCTTTGCCTTGGGTAAACCTTTGCAATTCGTCCAATTCTGTTTCTGTGAACACTTTATTTCGTATTATAAATCGGCGTTGATCTGCTAGTCTCTGTTCTGTTATTTCTGATTCTGGGTGTTGTTCTTTCCAGAACTGGTGCATTCGTTTTAGATATCCTCTTCTTGTTGGACTTGATCTATAATAACAGATCATTTCTTTGTTTTCAATCACTGTGTATTTGCGATGGGTAAACACCTTTTCTTCCAGTAGTTCTGCAGCTGCTGGCCCTGGTTGCTCAGCCAACAGTCCTGAGTCCTGTAACCCATTTTTCACCAGATATCCAGGAACTCCAACATCTAGCGCGGACCTTGTTAACCCGGGCGACATCCGAGCCGGTATGGCATTCTGAAATTTACGTCTCACCGTATTTTTTATGGGAGAGACACTCTTTCTCTGACTCCTCTGATGAGACCTGTCCAGTATGGTTGAACCTCTGGCATAGCTCTCATCTTCCTTAGAGTACACAAGCCCCACAACCACATCAAGGTAGTGCCTCACTGGGGGTTGTTGTTGTTGTTATTGTTGTTATTGTTGTTATTGTTGTTATTGTTGTTGTTGTTGTTGTTATTATTATTATTATTATTATTATTATTATCTTCTGGTGATAGTTGTAACATTTTTTTTAAATGATCACTCAGTTTTCTCAGGAACATTCAATATATACAAAAATTCATATTCAATTCATTAATGACTGTTTAGTTAATAAAGACTGTAATCCTTATAAATATGCAGAGAAAAAAGAAGAAAAAAGAAAAAAGAAAAAAAACAGATCTGTACCTAATTCATTAGAGGGGGCGAAGAACACTCGTGCAAATAGATCTGTTTCTAATTCATTTTGCAATTACGGCTGTGTACGTATGCACTAATGATAAAAAGAACTATGCGGTCAATATTGAAGAAAAACAGTACAGTCTATATAGAGAAAACTATCTCCATGCTAAGATGCTGTGCTGACCGTTCAGCAAAAACAAAGAAAGCTGTAGACAGAACTCAGCAGAACTAACCAAAATAAACTTTGTATCCAAATAAATGTTTTAATTCCAAGTTTTCTCTTCTCTCCTAGTCCAGTCTTTTCCCCCATTCACTTTTTTTTTCCTGTGGGTGCAATTCTGTGCATGTTTAGTTTTTTTTTTTAAGCTTTTAAATAGACAGCCCCGTTTCTGCATGCCTGCCTGCATGCCTGCTTCAATAGCTTACTCTCTAACAGACCCACGAAACTACTGACCAATCGGCCTAACATCAATACTTGTTTCAGGTCCCTAAAGAAATGTATTCTTTCCCTTTGCATATTGTTGAATTTGTAAACCTTCTTTGTGACCTGCCATTCTGTTGGGAGGGGGGAGCTTTTGGGATTGCTTTGCACTGTCCTGCTATGATGCCCTTCCCCCAGGGGATGGAATGTCTCACCCTTATCTCAGAGATGGTTTGCACTTGGAGCTAGAAAGAAACAAAAGCGAGAGAGACGTTGAATGAACGCGCCAAAGAACTCAGTTACCAAAACACTATGCCACCTGTGGATTGGCTGGATTTCAAATGAACACTGGGACGCTGTGGGGAGGAGTATTGAATGTTGCTTTTATTATATTGCTTTCGCGGGTTTTTCCCCAGACCTCACCTTGAATCCCTGCTGTCACTAGCCCCTAATAAAAGTTCCTTTTGAGAAAATGCCTGTTTCAAGAGTTCTGCTTTCTTGGGTGGCTTAGGTGAGGTAGGTCCTTACATAAGGCGAGGTCTGCATAGTACCCAGCCCGGAGAGGCAGCTGTCCTACCGAGGTAGGATAAACCTCCAAGTGGGTTCAACGACTCTCAGAAAGAGTGCTGATGACCAGATGACTGCAAGTAATATAAATCCTTGCATCCTCCACCATCTAGTCAGAACTGAAGAAGCTTCTTGGATGAGAAGCGAAATGTCTTCAAGGAAAAACAAAGTCCAGTTGCCTTTTGAAAAAGCACCTTTGGGACCAGTGTCAAGATGTTGCTGAGTGCCTTGAAGTATGATGATTATGGCTGGAAGGTCATTGAAGAATTCAAAATGGTGTCATTCTTGATGGGCCTCCAAGGCAGTTTCACGAAGTTTCCTTGTTTTCTTTGCCTCTGGGACAGCCGGGACATAAGGTGCACTATCACAGAAGGGACTGGCCACAGTGGACCGAGTTCTCTGTAGGGAAGAACAACATAAAGTGGGAGCCACTGGTAGACCCTCGGAAGGTGCTGATGCCACCACTGCACATCAAGTTAGGCCTCATCAAACAATTTGTCACAGCTCTAGACAAGGAGTCAGCAGCTTTCAAGTACCTCCAATATCTCTTTTCACAGCTGTCAGAGGCAAAGGTTAAAGCTGGTATCTTTGTCAGACCACAGATGAAGATCATAGAGTGTGACAAATTTGCCAAGAAGCTGAACAGGATGGAGAAAGTGGCTTGAAACAGTTTTGTTGCAGTGGTTCATGGCTTTCTGGGCAATCACAAGGCTGAAAACTATGAGCAGCTGGTTCAGATTCTCATAAAGAACTATGCCAAAATGGGATGCAGAATGTCCCTAAAAGTCCATATCCTTGATGCGCATCTTGACAAATTCAAGGAGAACATGGGTGCTTACTCAGAGGAGCAAGGCGAGCGCTTTCACCAGGATATACTGGACTTTGAATGTCATTACCAAGGACAGTATAATGAAAACATGATGGGGGGATATGTTTGGGGACTTCTTTGAGAAAGTAATTTGCAGTATAGCCACAAATCTAGAAAATCTACGCATTTCTGAACCCTTTTGAGTGGTTTTGAAAAGAATAGAGCTGGAAGGGATCATGGAGGTCTTTTGGTCCAGCCCCCCGCTCAAGCAGGAGAACCTATACCATTTCAGACAAGTGACTGTCTAGTCTCTTCTTAAAAATCTCCACTGATGGAGCGCCCATGATTTCTGAAGGCAAGCTGTTCCACTGGTTAATTGTCCTCACTGTTAGGAAGTTTCTCCTTAATTCCAGGTTGCTTCTCTCTTTGATCAGTTTCCAACCATTGCTTCTTGTCCTGCCTTCTGGTGCTTTGAAGAATAATTTGACCCCCTCTTCTTTGTGGCAGCCCCTCAATTACTGGACTACTCCTATCATGTCACCCCTATTTCTTCTTTTCTTTAGACTAGCCCAGGGATAGGCAACCTCGGCTCTTTTATGACTCATGGACTTCAACTCCCAGAATTCCTGAGTCAGCATAGCTGGGAGTTGAAGTCCATGAGTCATAAAAGAGCCGAGGTTGCCTACCCCTGGACTAGCCAAACCCAATTCCTGTAGCCATTCTTCATATGTTTTAGTCTCCAGGCCTTTGATCATCTTAGTTGCTCTTTGAATTTTTTCCAAAGTCTCAACATCATTTTTTGTAGTCTGGTGACCAAAATTGGTTGCAGTATTCCAGGTGTGGTCTCAGTAGGGTTTTATAAATCGGTACTAAGTCATTTATGAAGATATTGAAGAGTACTGGGCCTAAGATGGAGCCTTGTGGTACCTCACTGCTTACTTCTCTCCATGTGGATGTAGTACCGTTGAGGATGACTCATTGAGTATGGTTTGTCAGCCAGCTACAAATCCATCTGGTGGTGATGTTGTCTATTCCGCCTCTTTCTAGATTATCAAGAAGTAGGTTGTGGTTTACTTTGTCAAATGCCTTACTGAAATCTAAGTATACTATGTCCACAGTGTTTCGCTGGTCTACTAGTTTAGTTACTTTATCAAAGAATGAAATAAGATTGGTTTGGCATGATCTGTTTTTAACAAACCCATGCTGGCTACTAGTTATAACTTTGTTTGCTTCTAGTTGTTTGTAGATCTGTTTTTTTGATTATCTTTTCCAGGATCGTCCCAGGTATTGATGTTAGACTGATTGGTCTGTAGTTTCCTGGGTCTGGTTTTTTTCCTTTCTTGAAGATGGGAACCACATCAGCCCTTTTCCAATCCTCAGGTACTTCCCCGGTGCTCTAGGATTTTTGAAAGATATGGTGCAATGGTTCTGAGATAACATCTGCCAGCTCCCTCAGAACTCTGAGATGTAATCTGTTGAGTCCCAGTGATTTACAGTATATTCGTCAAGGTCAGATAGGTGTTCTCTTACCATTCTCTTGCTTATTTAATTTTTGTTTCTAGTTTGTCTTTCACAGTAGTTTTTTTGGTATGTTGGGTTATAATTTCTTTATGTGTGAAGACTGATGCAAAGAATGAGTTAAGCAGCTCTGCTTTCTCCCGGCTGTCTGTTATTTCCTTGCCATCTTCTCTCTTTAGTAGACCTACAGTTTCCTTGACTTTTTTCTTGTTATTAATATGTTGAAAGAAACTCTTTTTATTGTCCTTGATTTCTGTTGCAAGTCTTTGTTCATTCTGAGCCTTTGCTTTCCTGACTTCATCTTTGCATGTTCTGGCTGTCTGCTGATCATCAGCCTTAGTTATTTGTCCCTCTTTCCATTTTTTGTACTTGTCCATTTTGCCATTCAGTTTGTCAGAGAGATCTTTGTGCAGCCATGCTGGTTTCTTCTTGAATTTCTTGTTTTTCTTTTTCACTGGTATTATGCTGGACTGGTCTTTTATGATCATATTTTTCAGAGTTTCCCACACTTCTTGAGTTGTTTTCCCCTTTAGGATTTTCAACCATGGAATCTTTCTTAGGTTCTCTCTGAGTTTATTAAAATCGGCTCTTTTGAAGTTTAAGACACTGGTTGGATTATTTTCTATTTCCTGTGTTTGCATTATATTGAATTCCAGTATGACATGGTCACTTTCACCCAAGGTTCCGGCAACTTTAACTCCCTCTATCACTTCTTCTCTATTAGTAAGAATTAGGTCCAGTATAGCTTTACTTCTAGTTCCCTCCTCCACCTTTTGGATGACAAAGTTGTCAGCTAGGTTGGTTAGGAATCTGTTTGATCTCCCACTCACTGCAGAGTTGGTCTCCCAGTTGATATCTGGTTAGTTGAAATCTCCCATTACTACTGTGGTATGCTTCCTACTCACATGTCAGAATCCAATTATATCTTATTTCTAGCTATCTACTCTGAGAAAACCCAATTCTTACTCTCTTTTGGATTCTGTCATACTACAAAGGGGGGGGAGTAAACACGGGTGTTTATGACTGGCATTCCTCCTATCAACTACAAAGGAACATCCTCTGTGGATTCCCTCTGTGGAGTACTAACAATAACAATGCGGCCATCAGCCTTTGATCTCACTCCCTATGAAGCCTCCTTTTACCGGCAGCAAGGAAAAAGGGGGGAAAGATTGCAACATTTGGGATTCCGATGGATTTAACACCCAGCCATCTGCCAATTTGAATTGACTGGAAGGAATGTGGAGTGGGGCTGCCTGGGAACACTTTAAAACATTGAATGGTCAATGGGGTTCCTCAGATCCTGTCTAGCATGCCTTCAGTCAGTTTTTCTTAATAAAGATTCCTGTTGGAAGAACCGTTCCAAGAGTTCTGTCTTCTTAAGATGTAAATTGAGGTGGGTCCTTACATCACGTTTGTTAACTGGTTGGCAAAGAGTTCATCTATTTCTTCTGATTGCTTGGGTGGCCTGTAATACACACCTATGGCAATGTCACTTTTTCCCCCTTTTATATTGACCCATATATATTCTTGAGGGATGTTATCTTTGATCATGTGCATTTCTTTAGATATGTAGTGTTCTCTTACATATAGTGGAACTCCCCCCTGCTCTTTTTGTAGATCTATTTCTTTTGAACAATTTTTATCCTTCCATCAATACATTCCAGTCATGGGTTTCGTCCCACCAGGTTTCTGTAATGACAACTATATCATACCTGACCTCTTGTACTATTGCTTCTAGTTCACCCTGTTTGTTCCTCAAACTTTGAGCATTTGTATATAAGCATTTAAGGCTTTTATGCCTGTCCGTGGGTATTTTTCCTGCATCTCCTGATTGCTGTGGGAGTTTTTCTTTTTTCTCATCACTCCCTACCTTATTGTTTGATTTGTTTTCTTGGGATTTATGATTGGTTTTGTGTTCTAGAGATTCTAAAGATCGGTCACCCTTCCCCCTCAACTTTAGTTTAAAGCCCTCCTGATGAGTTGGGCCAGTCTTTTTCTGAGTACATTTTTGCCTGTTTTTATGAGGTCCAGCCCATCCCTTGCCAAGAGTCCTTTGCGTAGGAAATGCAGTCCATGGTCCAGGAAACTAAAGTTTTCTTGGCGACACCAACCCTTTAGCCAGTGGTTTATTTCTAGAATTCTTTTTTCCCTCAATGGGTGTTGGCCTTTTGTTGGGAGTACTGATGAGAACACTACTTGTGCTCCTAGCTCCTTAACTTTAATTGCCTAGTTGCTTATAATCTCTCAGTATTGTACTCAGGTTCTTTGTTGTGTCATTCGTCCCAATGTGAAGAAGGAGGAAAGGGTAGTAATCTGTGAGCCTAATTATTTTGGTTAGGTTCTCGGCCACATCTTTGATTTTTGCTCCAGGAAAACAACATACCTCCCTGGATTGTATGTCCGAACTGTAGATGGTGGATTCTGTTCCTTTGAGGATAGAATCTCCTATTACCAACACTCACCTTCCTTTTTTGGGGGGTGCAGTCTGGGGTGCTTTTCTGTTTATCTCAGGTATGTTTGTTGATGTGACTTTTTAAAGGATATTTGGTGTTGTTTTTTTGCTAGGTGTCTGCATGTTTTCTTTGAGGGGGAGGTTGTGGGTCTGCATATTTCCATTTTGACTGTCTTTGTGTATTTGCTGTGCAAGTATATATTGTTCTTTCTCTAACTGCTTAAAAAGATAAACATTTGCCTGTTTTGTCTCTATAAATACGAAACCTTTGTAGGCCATGGTCAAAGTTTGTGATGAATATAGCTGTTTTTGCATAGGCCTTAGACATAAGCAATTGAAATATAAAACTTAGAAGCCAGGAACAAAAATTGTGTTACATATGGAACCAAGACCCTCTACATCACGTGAAATACAAGGTGAATTAGAAGACACAGTGTTTACTAAATATGCATGTGGGTTTTCATAAAAACTAAGGTTGTTATTAGGAATGTTGTTTCTGTTTATCCAAAGCCTGCCTGTAAAAAGCCAAAAAAGGATGACGAAGAATGACGTCCTACAGGCACTCCAGATGGTGTTACCAATGAAGATGATATGTCAGAACCTCAACCAGCAGAGGTTTTGCAACACTCAGAGGACTCTGGCTCAATAAATATGCAGAGACCGGTTGATCTGCACCTGGAGAGGATTCAAGCTTGGGAGAGGCCTCTTCAATAGTTCAATGCAGGATAATACTATGAACATTACAGATTTGTAAATATTGAACACATTTGTTCATACACACAGTCTATGTATGTTATTCATAATGAGATACAAAATTTTTGGAATAATATTTCTAGAGAGATAAGGCCCAATGATTATGTGCAACTGTGGTTGAATGCAGAGGGGTTAAACCGACCTCTCTTTTCTCTTAGGAGACTTAAGGATGAGTTAAATGCTGATAAGTTCCTTACTCATACAGAAAGTATGTTACAAAGCAATGTCAAGCTATTATGGAGCAGTTGTCTAGAACTAGTAGTCACTATCGTGAAGAACAGGGAGGGTGGGGGCCTTAGGAAGTTAAGCATGGTACTATTCAGCAGGGTCCTGGAGAAACAAAAATGCCATCTGATTGATTTCAAAGTGGAGGGAGAATGTCTGTATTTTGCAGGCAGCCTGTTGTGTTTGTTAGATAATGGATCATTTAATAACCAAGAAATTGTTACTAGAGCCAAGGAGCTCCACATCACCCTTGGTTTTTCCACAGAGAGCAGAATTGATTTTTCACAGGTAAACATATTTGAAGAGTGCTTAGGTATAACTATAAAGATTTTGTTTTATAATCAAGGTGGGTGGAGTTTTTTTGTCACAGGTAGGCCACAACAAGAAAAACTGGTGTTTATATTGCTACACAACAAGCATTACTACGGGATCAAAAACATCAAGGGCTTCCTGGGTGAATGTTCCTTCTGCAAACTGTGGCACATACCCTACCACCACAAATTTAGACATAATTGCCAATACTTCTGTCATGCATGTTTGGAGTCAGCGTGTCACGAGTCGGTTGTGGAGAAGACAAGATGCAGTAAGTGCAAATTGTTGATCTAAGGCAGGGGTGTCAAACTGGTGGCCCACGGGCCAGATACATCATGTGCAGGCCACGCCCACCCCGGATCCACAAAGGCAAAAAAAGCCATGCTATGTCATGATACATCACGTGACGCGATCTAGTTTGACACCCATGATCTGGGCCTAGATAGTCTAGGCATGTCCGGTGAAACTCACACTTTGAAAGCTTAGTGTATAGTTTAGCTCTCAACAATTTCTTGAGCACTTCATGGACCAATTTAATGTGCTCTTCCATAGTGTCAGTGTAAATGAGGATATCGTCAAGATAAACTAAAACCCCTTTGTACAAATGGTCATGGAGCACCTGGTTGATTAACTGCATAAACACTGCAGGGGCCCCTTGTAGACCAAAAGGCATCACTTTGAATTGAAAGCTTCCCAGGGGGCAATTGAAGGCAGTTTTCCATTCGTCACCCTCTTTAATTCGGACTCGGTAGTACGCTTCTCTTAAGTCCAATTTTGTAAAGATTTTCCCTTTAGCCAGGTGGGCCAACAGGTCTTTCATCAAAGGGAGGAGGTACATATTCTCTACGCTAACAGCATTTAACCTCTTAAAGTCCACACATAATCTCAGCGTCCCATCTTTCTTTTCTTTGAATAACACAAAAGGGCCACCACACGCGATTTCACTGACTGTATAAACCCTCGGGCTAGGTTTTTATCAATATACTCTCTCAACTCTTCCATCTCTCTGGGCGTCATTGAGTACATTTTAGGTTTCGGAAACTTGGCAACAGGTAAGATCTCAATGGCACAGTCTTGGGTACGGTTATTTTGGCAGGAATGGCAAAAGGTGGGTTGGGTTGACTTACCATTGGATCATCCTCGCCTTCTTTATCACTGTCGTAGGGTGCCGGTACCAGCTGTCCCTCAGGCAGGGCTTCCGCCTTGAGCTTGGTAGGAGAGGAGACCTCCACGACCAGATCCTGACGGGCCCAGTTGGACTTCTCTCTTCCCCCCCATGGGGCTTTTTGCAGCTTAGCAGTGGCAGCTGGTGTGTTTTGAGCCTGGGGGGTAGGAGCTGGGCATTCCACAGTGACCCATTTGACTGCATCAGTAGCACTTGATGGGAGCTCTGGCAGGTGCTTGGGGAACGCTGGTGGTCGCAGTGGCTTGGGGACGTCAGCCGAAAAGACGTTTCTCTTGAACACGTCGTGGTCTAGGTTCGGCTGGGCTTGACTTCCTAGGGCGGTCCAATTTGATGTCTAGAGTCACCGCCAGGCTATATCACTCTCGTAGCTGGTTGGGAATGCTCTGATAGATGCAGGCTTGGAGTAAGTCACAGTCCAGCCCTTGCTTGAAATAGTTGATCAGCGAATGTTCTGGCTACTGTCCCAGCCAACCAGCCACTCTTCTGAATTCTTGAACATATTGTTTAGTGGAGCGGCCTCTCTGCTTCAAACGGTGAATTTCCTTCTCCGCCAGCAAGGTCTGAGATTTATTTTCAAAACAGTTCCTCAGTTGTTCCATGAATAGGTTAGCATCCTGCAGTTCAAGGGCCCCTTCATCATGGAGATTGGTCACCCACTCGGCCGCCTCTCCCTCAAATTGGCCGCCACAGCATTCGCCATCGTGGCATCATCCGGGTAGGCATAGGCATAGCGGTCTAGATGAGCCCATACTTGAAATAGGCAGAAAGGTAACTTCTCAGGGTCCCCATCGAAGGTGGGCTTAATGGGAGGGGGCTCCAGCGGCGCGCGCCCGTTCGCGCACGTGCACCCGCCCGCGCATGCGCACCCGCCCTAGGCGGAGGCTCCGGAGCCGCAGGTGATCCCTCAAAGAGCCGCATGCGGCTCCGGAGCCGCGGGTTGCCGACCCGTGCACTAGGGTTTTATGAAGCGGTACTAATACTTTGTGTGATCTTGATTCTATGCCTCTGTTTATACAACCCAGGATTGTATTAGCTTTTTTGTCTGCTGCTGCACACTGATGGCTCATATTCAAGTGATCATCCACTAGGACTCCAAAGTCCCTCTCACAGTTACTGTTTTTGAGCCAGGTCTCACCTAATCTGTACTTATACCTTTGATTTTTCCTGCCTAAATGTAAAACTTTGCTTTTCTCCACATTAAAGTTCATTTTGCTGGATAGGGCCAGTGGTGGGATTCAAATATGTGAACAACCCATTCTCTGTGTGGATGCCGCTTCTGGAAGTCCATTCTGGGCCTGGGCAACAAAAAAGTAGCTACCAGTTCTGCCAAAGTGGTGCAAACCGGCTGAATCCCACCACTGGATAGGGCCCATTGTTCAAGTTTGTCAAGATCTTTTTGGATCCTGAGCTTGTCTTCTGGGGTGTTGGCTATTCCTGCCAGTTTAGTATCATCTGCAAATTTGATGAGTTCCCCTTCTATTCCCTCATATAAGTCATTGATGAAGATATTGAAGAGTCCTGGGCCTAAGACGGAGCCTTGTAGTACCCCACTGCTTAATTCTCTCCATGTGGATGTACTGTAGTACCATTGAGGACTACTCATTGAGTACGGTTTGTCAGCCAGCTACAAATCCATCTGGTGGTGATGTTGTCTATTCCGCCTCTTTCTAGCTTACCAAGAAGTAGGTTGTGGTCTACTTTGTCAAATGCCTTACTGAAATCTAAGCATACTACGTCAATGGCATTTCGCTGGTCTACTAATTTAGTCACTTTATCAAAGAATGAAATAAGATTTGTAAAATGAAATAAGATTGGTAGAATGAAATAAGATTGGTGGTTTTGCACCAATCAGAAGTGCTTCCAGGGGAGGGACTAGGTCACCATGCACATTCAATGTCAATCAAGGCTTTTTGCACCAATCAGAAGCACTTCGGGGGTGGGACAACAGCACCATATTCAACAGCTGTCAGTCAACAACTCCCTATGAATATGAGTAGTAGTAGTGTATACCTTTTTTTAATGAAAATTATTAGCACTTTTGATCAGTGACGTCATCAAAGTAAACAAACCCACGTGTTGATTACGTCAGCAGGGCATGGCCCTAAGAGGAAGTGACGTGCTCAGCCCCCACCCTCCGGATATGACGTGCATAACCCCCTCCCCTTATGTGATGTGCATAATCCACCCCCACGTGGTGCAGGGCTCACAAGGTCATAACCCTAGTCGGATATGACGTGTTGGCCTAACCCCATCAAGATAAGCTTGAGCAAACCTAACAGCCCTATTTTCAGATAAGGCGTGTTGAACCTAACCCCCATCAAGAATGATGTGGCAGTCAAGCCTCTGGGGACATGATTAGCTTAACCCTAGATTAATTCTATGGTCATTCAAAACCAAAAAAAAAAAAAAGAAAGCTAAGTAAAGTGAATAATTAACAGAGGCCTGTGTTTTGGGGAAACAAGCCCTGCTTTGGGGATCTGTGAAATAAAAAATGCTTTTTATTTCTAATCATTCTACCCTAATGATGCTTTTAATTTTTTGTGGAGTTTTAAAAATCAGTGCCTCAAAAGCTGGGAAAAAAGGAGCGCCCTAAAAGGTAGCCAGGGCCTGCATTTAAACCCCCTTTTTTCTAAAAGGTATTTATTTCTAGGCGGTTTTAAAATCATTTCCTCGAATGCAGGGGAAAAACAAACAAACCACAGTCCTTTTAAAACCTGGTTTTTACTTTTGTAAAAATCTAAAGACACATATTTTGCCAATTGCACCCTCAAACCCCCATGTACACGTAACCGTTCGAAGCACGGCCTTAATAAAATTTATTCTGCCCCCCTACAACAAAAGACAAGGAATATTAACAGGCATTAAAATGCTCACAAGAGGCAAGCAGCCAGGCGGCAAGTAGAGGTTTAAACCTTGTTCAGGCATGTCAGGACAGCGATTCGTGTTTGTGTCTACTAGTAAAAAAAAAAAGGGGAGTTAGGCCTTGTTTGGGACATGCCCAGGCATGTCATACCCCCCCTCCCCCCGTGATTCTGGGCATGCGTAATGCTCAAGGACGTGTCATTGCAAGGGGCAGGGGAGTTTGTGCGGGCAGACCTGAGCAGCTAGCAGTCTTTTGAAGATGGCAACCTCTGATGGAGATTTGTTTGATGTAAATTTGACCCCCAAACCTCCCAAGCGTGGGCGTAGAATAAGAAAAGGACCTGAGCTATATGGCTTCATTGAAGAGAACAAACTTATAAAACCTTGTTATTGCAGGTTCTGCAAAACATCAAATGGTGAGTAAATCTAAACATTAAGAAAACAGTATTTTGATTAGTTGAAACAGCTAGCCTAATTCTACCTTATTTCCTGCTTTAGAAATGGTGGAGCCTCAAAATGTCAGCATGTCTCAGATTCTGAAAGCATGTATCATTAAAATATTACACCACTGCTTAACGGGATGTCTACAAGCAGATGATGATGATCATGTGGATGGTATCAGTGAAACAGAGCTTATTAACAGCTTATGCTTTAGACTTTCTATGCCTCATGTTGTCTGGATCATCATCAATATTTCTGACAAAGTGAATAACTTATATTTCACCCGGGATTCACTTGGTGAGCTCAAGACATTCATACAGCGTATCGAGAAGAACAGTAAACCACTGTCATTAATGTCAAAGATCGAAGCTGAATTCCCATTGTCTCTGAAGAGGTTCATATGCCAGAATGTAACAGAAATTAATTACAAGAAACTGTTAACGCTATGAAATTTATAATAAAATGTGCTTTACAAATCACATGAAAGATGTATTATGTTTTTTCTTTTGCTGACCCCTGTTTAACCTTGTCAGATGTTAAACACAGAGATACAATTTAATCAAAGCTCATGTGATATTATTCAATTGGGATTTCCTGATAAGGCGGGGCTGGCCAGTTTTGCAAAAGGGGTGAAGAACTCATCAACTCTGATGTGATTAGTTTGTAACATCACCTACTATTCAAATGCCGCTTCCTAGGTAGTTAAGGGTGGCCAGTTTTGCAAAAGGTGTGAAGAACACACCTCCTCTGATGTGATTAATTTGTGACATCACCAACATGTATAAAAGCAGGGCCCATACTGGTCCTGTCACGTCCTGACACGTTTGCTGGTTTCTGGCATACCCATACCTCCGGAGCCGTTTGATCTGCTAAGAAGACCCTTTTCAGAATGGAACCAACTATTGTAAGTAGTTTTATGCCTAATTTTTTAAACACTTAGATGCAAAATGGAGCATATAACATTCTTGTCTGCTTGCTTGTTTGATTGATTGATTGTTTTCTTTCACTAGATTGAATTGACAGACTCAGAATGTTTGAGGGTATATGAAGGTATTTGTCTTTCATACTTTCATACATTTAGATTCTTTTTTTATCATAACAAGTTTTATTAGTTTTTGTTTGTTTTACAGCCAAGTGCTTGTAACACATCGTGGAGATAGGGCACTCCAGGGAACACAACAAAAAATACAGTCATACATATACAATTTAAACTACTACTTTAAAAGTTCCCTCTTATGGTATACAATTCGCGCATTCCTAAAATATAAATTGTTTCTCACCTCTATCTATTATGCCAATTTCAATTTATATTTCTCAATCAAATTATATCTCTTATTCTATTTCACATACATATTATGTAAATAAACATGAATTTATATATTTTAAAACTATTGCATTAGACATAGTAATATAATAACATTATAATAATAATAATAGGACAATAATTATTTCTATCATAAACAAGTAATATAACTATTATATCTTAATATTTCTCAACTATATTCTATTTAATATATTCTATCCAATATTTTCATAGATCAGTCCACGTCCCTAAAAGATTCCTCAATTGTTTCAGTTTAATCCATTTAATACCTCACTAATTACCATTCAATTCTTATAAATAAAAATATCAATAATATTTCACCAGTCTCAATCTCAATCTAACTCCTTTAATTATAAATTTTCCAATTATTCTTATTGCCATTCCAAATCATAATCAAATCCATAATTTAAATCTAGTGTTGACTCATACCAAAGTGACCTTAAAGATCTCAAAAATATTAGTTCAATCAATGTCCAGAAGCCCTTTTTACCCATCAAATAAAATTTTAACTCTTATTTTTAAATCTAATTCTAGCTTTCTTTTTGTGCCAGGTAGGTTTCCACAACAGGGCCTCTAAGTCCTCCCATCTTAGTAACTGGCTAAAGGCCTTTTCCCACCATTGAGTCCAATCATATTCTTTTTCTCTTTTATCCAGTGTTGTCTGTACTGTCATGTTGTCAACGTTTTTTGTGCCTCGTATTTGGAAGTCCAATCCTTTTGCTTTTAAAGTTGTAAATGTTTTAGTTGAGTTCTGCCTTTGATCATCAAAGAAATCCATCATGTAGGATGTGTCCTCTTCCTCTTCAATAAATTCAGTAGATTCAATAGATTGTAAATGTATTCCATCCATCTCATTAAGTTGTAGATCTGATTGTCTATCATAGTCAATCAAAGGTTGAGCTTCAATTTTTAATTCTGAGTCCTCCTTAAATCTAAGCGATCTAATATGTTCTTTAAGTTCCAGTCTTGCTTCCAAGATTTTTTCTAATATAAGTCCATAATTAATCTGTGAATAGGATTCCATCTTCTTCTTCTTTTTTTTTTTAGAGAAGTTCAGCTTAAAAAATAGATTGCAGCGTTATAAAATATAAAATGCAGACAGAAATATATTTCCAAAGAAAGATAGAGAAAAAAAAAAACCAATAGTCAAGACCAGCACAGAGATAAAAACTGGCAGTCAGTTGTTATATTGTAATCCAGTCTGGGCATCAGGCCAAAATCAGGAAGTGGGAGTTCAAAGAGCAAGTTACATTGTATCAGTCAGTTTCTGGGCTTCATGCCAAGTCCCAGGATGCATTGTATCCAAAAGAATCTACATAAGTCCGCCCAGAGAGCAAAAAGTTTTTTAGGCAGTACTGTTCAGGAGGGGGGGGGAAACAAAGAACATTCCACCCCCTCCCTAAGGATTTTCACCTAAACTGAAGATAAACAAGCCAAAAGAGAAAGTCACAATAATCCGGATGCTCGAGTTCCAACTGCTTATGTAGACAAAATAAAATAGTAAAAAAAAACAATAATTGTTTTTCCAAAGCCTGTTTTCCCCAGCAATCAAACGCTGCTTTCTCAAAATAGGGAAATAGTTCTTAAAGCTGTTAGCAGGGAAAAAGGTAAATTAACAAGAGGGAAGGAAAGGTCTCACCCGGATCTTCCATGGTGGTTCTTTTCGCTTAGATGTTGCTGTGACTTTCGGCTGGAGCAGCTGAGTGATCGGCCATGTTACTGGCCGATCTTTTCCCCGTCGGCCCAAAGGTGGTTTTCTCGGACTGCAGAGGGAGCCGCCGCTCCCTCCGCGATCAACAAGTGCCCTCCTCTACGGTGGTCGCCCCTACAGGGCGACTTTCGACCCTATCCAGGGTCTACCGGCGGGGGGAAACCGGACGGCCAAGAGAACGAGTTCTCTGCACGTCCGCGGGCGCTGCGACCGGAACCGGAAGTCCATACATTTAGATTCTTATAAACATTTCTGCAACAATTCTGACCATTGGGTTTCTAAAGCAGGAAATAAGGTAGAATTAGGCTAGCTGTTTCAACTAATCAAAATACTGTTTTCTTAATGTTTAGATTTACTCACCATTTGATGTTTTGCAGAACCTGCAATAACAAGGTTTTATAAGTTTGTTCTCTTCAATGAAGCCATATAGCTCAGGTCCTTTTCTTATTCTACGCCCACGCTTGGGAGGTTTGGGGGTCAAATTTACATCAAACAAACCTCCATCAAAAGACTGCTAGCTGCTCAGGTCTGCCCGCACAAACTCCCCTGCCCCTTGCAATGACACGTCCTTGAGCATTACGCATGCCCAGAATCACGGGGGGAGGGGGGGTATGACATGCCTGGGCATGTCCCAAACAAGGCCTAACTCCCCTTTTTTTTACTAGTAGACACAAACACGAATCGCTGTCCTGACATGCCTGAACAAGGTTTAAACCTCTGCTTGCCGCCTGGCTGCTTGCCTCTTGTGAGCATTTTAATTCCTGTTAATATTCCTTGTCTTTTGTTGTAGGGGGGCAGAATAAATTAAATTGTTATGTAAGGCAATTGGTATCTTTAGATTTTTACAAAAGTAAAAACCAGGTTTTAAAAGGGCTGTGGTTTGTTTGTTTTTCCCTTGCATTCGAGGAAATGATTTTAAAACCGCCTAGAAATAAATACCTTTTAGAAAAAAGGGGAGTTAAATGCAGGGCCTGGCTACCTTTTAGGGGGCTCCTTTTTTCCCAGCTTTTGATTTTTAAAACTCCACAAAAAATTAAAAGCATCATTAGGGTAGAATGATTAGAAATAAAAAGCATTTTTTATTTCACAGATCCCCAAAGCAGGGCTTGTTTCCCAAAAACACAGGCCTCTGTTAATTATTCACTTTACTTAGCTTTTTTTGGTTTTGAATGACCATAGAATTAATCTAGGGTTAAGCTAACCATGTCCCCAGAGGCCTGACTGCCACATCTTTCTTGATGGGGGGTTAGGTTCAACACGCCTTATCTGAAAATAGGGCTGTTAGGGTTGCTCAAGCATATCTTGATGGGCTTAGGCCAACACGTCATATCCGACCAGGGATGGGGTTAGGCCAACATGTCATATCCGACCAGGGTTATGACCTTGTGAGCCCTGCACCACGTGGGGGTGGATTATGCACATCACATCCGGGGAGGGGGTTATGGACGTCATATCCGGAGGGTGGGGGCTGAGCACGTCACTTCCTCTTAGGGCCATGCCCTGCTAACGTAATCAACACGTGGGTTTGTTTACTTTGATGACGTCACTGATCAAAAGTGCTGATAATTTTCATTAAAAAAAGGTATACACTACTACTACTGATATGGACCAATCAAGCATTTCTGGGGGAGGGAATAAGACATCATGTCACTTCCAGGGGAAAAATGGAAGTGACATCACTGATTGGGAGGACTGATAAAACCCTGTTAAAAAAATGGTATGTAGTTATACTACTCAAGAAGTAACAGAGAGGGAGAAGCATGGAGTAAAAGCCAGTATGCTCAGCTAGCACCTTCCCAACATTTCTGGATTGTGACTTCCAGAATTCTCAATCTTTGGCCATGCTTATAGGAAATGTTGGGTGTTGCAGTTCCAGCACATCCGGGCCAGGTGCCAGGCTGTGGAAGGCTGTAGCAGGTAGACTTTTGCCTTCAAGTTGCAAATAGGTGAAAAGGGAAATTCCAAGCCTGGAAAAACTGAGG
>JALGBA010002825.1:0-25262 GCA_023970755.1 Azemiops feae | reverse complement strand
TAATATATAATAATAATAATAATAAAGTTGGAAGGGACCTTGGAAGTCATCTAGTCCAACCCCCTGCTCAGGAAGGAAACCCTATACCATTTCAGACAAATGGCTGTCCAGTCTCTTCTTAAAAACTTCCAGTGTTGGAGCATTCACCGCTTCTGGAGGCAGGTTGTTCCACTGGTTAATTGTTCTAACTGTCAGGAAGTTTCTCCTTAGTTCTAGGACTAGGTTGCTTCTCTCCTTGATTAGTTTCCATCCGTTGCTTCTTGTCCTGTTGCATTTCTTTTATTCCGTTCTTCTTTGCCCGTCTTCCTCCCTCTCTTCTAGCACTGATGATGTTACCTAGTAGGGTAATGAAATGTCTGCAAGAAAACAAGCAAGCTCAGAGAGCACCAAGGACCCCTCGTGTCAACCCCGAGCTACAAATATTCTCTTCTATCATTTCCCTTCGTACTTTGCTGTGTGCACAAATAGCTGATCCCAGAAGCTTCCAGGTGCCACCTCTACGGTCCATACGCAGCATCCTCAGGATCTGGAGGAAGCGGAGACTCCTCAGAGATGTAGCTAGGACATTGCCTTGGTTGCCAACAGCTACCACTGGGACAGAGGCAATCAGCACAAAGATATCTGGGGAGAGAGATCGAGAACAAATCTTGACCAAAGAAAGGATGAAGATCCAGGACTCATTTGGGGGGTCTAGAAAATCTAGATCAGGGGTCTTCAAACTTGGCCCTTTTATGACTTGTGGACTTCAACTCCCAGAATTCTTCAGCCAGCGTGCCTGGCTGAGGAATTCTGGGAGTTGAAGTCCACAAGTCATAAAAGGGCCAAGTTTGAAGACCCCTGATCTAGATGGTATCCACAGGGAACAATGACAAATAGGCTTTCTACACATCTTGGGGAAATTTTTTAAAAAAATATGTTTCAGGTTCATCTAGTTTTCTTGTTTGCAGCTCTATCTGCATAAATCATTTTAGGATGATGATAACATCACCTACACATCTTCAAGAGTTTATCAATATTGACTTATGTTCATTTAACAACAGTTCAGATTAGCAAAAGTCAGTTACAGCCTAAATTGGATGAATTTTGTACACTTTTACAGAATCAATTCGACAATCCAAAATGAAATCTGATGGGAAGCGATTCAATTCAACCCTACGAATCATATCACAAATGTGAACCGAAGTGGCTTCGCTTTTCACACGACAAACTGGAGCGAAGGAAGCCCAAGAGTGAGTTGTCCTTTTTGGTAGCTGCGGCACACTGCTAACACATGGAACAACCAAATGTCATTGGATTTCAAGTGGGAATCACTGGGTGACTTTGTTGTTGTGACTTTGTTGTTGTTATCTCCCTTCAATGACTGGGGAAAATATTTATTTTACTGAACAAGGAAAACTTCTCACCCGCCAGCCGCTACCACAAAAAGCATGAGAATTGTACATTCTAAATGCCTTGAACTGTTTCAGAAATTAGTATCTTTCTACTAAAGTTATAACTGAACTATTTATTTTTCTATTGTTTATCTATGCTAGTGTTGGTCACGAAAGGCCAGGTCCACTTGTGAAGGTTTAGTGACACTGGTTTATTGCTACTCAAGTCTATGCACAGGAATCTTCTCAACTCATATTTAGCACCTATTGGAGTTAGATATGGGTCAATAGAATTCAAGGGGGGGTTGGACTTAGTTCACTTGTGGCTATCTAGGGATTCTAGGCTGATCCCTCTTTTAACTCCGCCCCCAGGTTATGCCACTCCTTTCCCTACAACTACATTCTTTATAATCCAATTTCACCGCCTTTACTTCTCATGCATTTGTTCATTGCAGACCCCCTACATTTCTTTCGTTGCAAACTCCACATATTCCTATTGTGTAGAACTATGCTCCTTTTTTTAACAGAGTTCGAACTGTCTTGGATTTTTTTTTTGTTAAGTCTTGTGTTCTGTTTCTGTTCTGCCCCAATTTTTTCTTTCACCTTTTTGCTTAGTATATTTTTGGCTGGCCTTCTAGACTCTCCTGTTCCAAAGAATGGCTCCAGCTGAAGGAAGAAAGAAATGCCTCTGATGACCCGGTTTTTCCTGCAATGATCTGTTTTTTTTTCATTTTTCTCCTTCTCAGTGTGGCTGTGGTGGTGTTTATTCTGTCTATTGTTTAGCTTTATTCCTGGACTTTGGGCTCTGTTGATTCTCTGTCTTTTATTCTCCCCCTAATCTGCCTGCCCAATGTGGGTGCTTGCCTAATGTGGGTGCTTGATTGGAAGCTGCTGTTTGATTGGCAGATGGGTTGTCCTGATGATGGGAGGGAGGGCCGAGAAGGGAGGAGCAGATAAGAGCACAGGTGTTTATCATCACTTTGAGTAGTTTTGTCCTTCCACACCACCAAACAGGGTTCTTGTTGTGATGGTTAGAATGCTATGTACATGTCATCTTGGAGAAAAGTTAGAACACAAATCATACTGAAGAAATAAACACTTATCTCATTAGACCTGGGAGATATCTATCTATCTATCTATCTATCTGTCTGTCTGTCTGTCTGTCTGTATGTATGTATGTATATATATGTATATGTATA
Source organism: Azemiops feae (assembly GCA_023970755.1). Classification (NCBI taxonomy): domain Eukaryota; kingdom Metazoa; phylum Chordata; class Lepidosauria; order Squamata; family Viperidae; genus Azemiops; species Azemiops feae. The sequence continues at coordinate 22,693 of JALGBA010002825.1, read as the reverse complement.
TGTATATGTATGTTGCAATGTATGGCTGTGAAAGTTGGACCATAAGAAAGACTGAACGCAAAAGAATTGAGGCCTTTGAACTATGGTGCTGGAGAAGACTCCTGTGAGTCCCTTGGACTGCAAGGTGATCCAACCGGTCAGTCCTAGAGGAGATCAACCCCGACTGCTCTTTAGAAGGCCAGATCCTGAAGTTGAAACTCAAAATACTTTGGCCACCTAATGAGAAGGAAGGACTCACTGGAGAAGAGCCTAATGCTGGGAAAGATGGAGGGCAATAGAAGAAGGGGACGACAGAGAATGAGGTGGCTGGATGGAGTCACTGAAGCAGTAGGCGTGAGCTTAAATGGACTCCAGAAGATGGTAGAGGACAGGGAGGCCTGGAGGAACCTTGTCCATGGGGTCACGATGGGTCGGACACGACTTCGCAACTAACAACAACAATATGTATGTATCTATCTATCTGTATCTGTATCTGTATCTGTATCTGTATCTGTATCTGTATCTGTATCTGTATCTGTATCTGTATCTGTATCTGTATCATCTGTATCTCTATCTATCTATCTATCTATATCTATATCTATATCTATATCTATATCTATATCTATATCTATATCTATATCTATCTATCTTCTGTATCTGTATCTGTATCTGTATCTGTATCTGTATCTGTATCTGTATCTGTATCTGTATCATCTGTATCTCTATCTATCTATCTATCTATATCTATATCTATATCTATATCTATATCTATATCTATATCTATATCTATATCTATCTATCTATATCTATATCTATAACTATCTATATTGATATAGGTATAGGTATAGGTATAGATATATATAAAATTATAATTCATTTAACTTGGACGGTCCTTGAGTGCCACCTAGTGGCAACATGGCCCTCAAGCATCCGAGCCACAACGGAATGCTTCTATTTATATAACGGTCTTTAAAATACACTGTTTTCACCTGGTTTTCTACCTCAGTGTACTTTGGGTTAACTTTTCTAGTTAAAGAGAGATGGGTGGCGGGGGTTCATTGCCGCATTAGAGTCTATTTTGGGCGTTTCTGAGCAAGAAGAAAGCCGCGGCTGGTTTATTTTCCACCCCTGCTCGGAAAAGAAGCCGGGCTATAAAGCGCCACATGCTTACCCAACATACAAAGAGGCTTTCTGGCGAATTTCAGTCTCCCACGCCATCCCTTGTAGCGACAGCAGCAGCCAGCTGCCCAGATCCTTAAGGCAAATTCTGCTCCGAAGATGAAAATGGCAAAGGTTTCCTATCAGAAAGAACATGGGGAAGAGGAAAAAACAACAACCCTGCAATAACAAAATTTCAAGAGGAGTATATCGCTCGATAAAACAACTCTAGGTGCTCCAAATAAATTATTTGGATGAAGAGAATCTGGCTGGAAGCAGAACGTTTCACAAATGGGTCCATCCGACCCATTGGCTAGGGTTGGTGGGGGCGCTAGCCCCACAGAAAAGTATTTGTTTATTTGATTTTTGTCCTGCCTTTATTATTGCTTATATGCACATATTAGAAGGCAATGAACAGATCTACTATTCCTTCCTCCTCCTACTGTCCTCACAACAACAACCCTGTGAGGTGGGTTGGGCCGAGAGAGAGAGTGACTGGCCCAAAGTCAGCCAGCTGTCTTTCATGCCTAAGGTGGGACTAGAACTCACCGTCTCCTGGTGATTGGCCCAAAGTCAGCCAGCTGCCTTTCATGCCTAAGGTGGGACTAGAACTCACTGTCTCCTGGTGATTGGCCCAAAGTCAGCCAGCTGCCTTTCATGCCTAAGGTGGGACTAGAACTCACAGTCTCCTGGTGATTGGCCCAAAGTCACCCAGCTGCCTTTCATGCCTAAGGTGGGACTAGAACTCACCGTCTCCTGGTGATTGGCCCAAAGTCAGCCAGCTGTCTTTCATGCCTAAGGTGGGACCAGAACTCACAGTCTCCTAGTGATTGGCCCAAAGTCAGCCAGCTGCCTTTCATGCCTAAGGTGGGACTAGAACTCACAGTCTCCTGGTGATTGGTCCAAAGTCAGCCAGCTGCCTTTCATGCCTAAGGTGGGACTAGAATTCACAGTCTCCTGGTGATTGGCCCAAAGTCACCCAGCTGGCTTTCATGCCTAAGGTGGGACTAGAACTCACAGTCTCCTGGTGATTGGCCCAAAGTCAGCCAGCTGCCTTTCATGCCTAAGGTAGAACTAGAACTCATTGTCTCCTGGTGATTGGCCCAAAGTCAGCCAATTGGCTTTCATGGCTAAGGCTGGAGTAGAAGTCAGCCTATTGGTGATTGGCCCAAGTCACTCAGATGGCTTTCATGCCTAAGGTGACACTAACTCATAATTTTCTGGCTCCTAAGCCAGCACCTTCACCACTAGGCCAAACTGGCTCTAGAACCATGCCCCCACCACCACCTTTTGGGCGCCAGGGACCGATTCCGTGGAAGGCTTTTTTCCCAGAGACCAGGGGAGGGCTGTGGTTTTGCCTACTGCCTGGTTCCTGCATATGCGTGGATAGGGCTACCCTCACTTATGCCACCTGGTTATTGGCAGGCCACCAACTAGTGGCCCGGGGGGGGGGTTGGGGACCCCTGCTCTAGAAGACCCCAAATTGGGGGAAGACCTTTTCAAAGCAAATTCGACTATGTTGAGGATTCCCAACAAGGCCAGAAGATATAAGGAATAATTGTATCATTGACCCATCCATTACCCATCCCAGATCACTGCTCTAGGCTTAAGATTTCTTTGCAAGACGTGATTCGTGATGACAGGACGCAAGCACCACCTTTTTGCATGTGCTTAGTAACATCACATGCTTGTACTTAAGGAGCAGCAATGTGGTTTTGGACCCCTTGCCTCTTCTTGCCCCCTTCTGCAGAGACTTATGCTAAGATCACTTGTTTCCAGACTTTGCTGGAGCCCACAAGCCTACCACGAAAAAAAATAAATCCATTTTGCTTTGGAAACTAAAATTATGGGAAAGGTTGAAACATTCCGGCCCTTATATGTTCTATTCCAAGGTCTGAGAAGGTCACTGGAAGAGTCACCGGCCCCAGCAGAAGTGGTCCAGTCTCAAAAGAGCCCATTTCAAGGCTGGAACCCTCCCAGAAAAGCTGGGGTAGCCCATTCCAACAATGGAATCCTTCCAGGAAAATTTCCAATCATAGACGACTTCCTGTAAGGTTGAATTGACTGATTCTTGACCTCGCAGCATTTCCAGTAAGGTTGGGATGCTTGTTCCAATAATGGAGCGTGTCCAACAAGATTGGAACAAGTCTTTCAGAGTCAGGATGTTTAGATTTTGATATATTTTGTCCACTTCTGCAGAAAACCAAGGAACTTCCTTACATCAAGAAACACTGCTAAGTCCGGGGCTGTCTGTTCTAAGGCAATAGCTCTCCAAGGGCATGAACAGAGGTGACCGTTCGATCTTATTAACTGGAGAGGCTAGGGCAGGGGTAGGCAACCTCAGCTCTTTTATGACTCGTGGACTTCAACTCCCAGAATTCCTGAGCCAGCCATGCTGAGGGGAAAGGGAGAGGTTTCCAAGCTGAGCCATGCTGGCTCAGGAATTCTGGGAGTTGAAGTCCACGAGTCATAAAAGAGCCGAGGTTGCCTACCCCTGGGCTAGGGAGTGAAGAGTGGACCTTTGGCAATTACAGAGTGCCCCTGCCATCTCTTTTCTTCTTAAAATGTCCAATTAACCCCCAATTTCATTAACCCCCAATTTCATTAATCTACAGGATCTCGGTGACACAGCCAACCTCTGTTAGATGGGGATGCTTCTTTTGGCAAAGCTACATAGCCAATTTTAGAGGCTGCTCGCTCATGCAAATTTGCCCATTCATGCAAAGATTTTACTCATGGTTCTTTATCATCTACGGCACTCAATACCATCTAGGGCTTGGAAAGTCTTGGATCAGAATGATCCATTAAAACAGTGCTTAATCAATGCACTCCTGAAGCAGAAACATTTGTATTGTTTTATCATCTAGCTAACCATTTAGAATTGCTCTTTGCCACCTATACTAGATTATAAAAGTTTCAATTAAGCCTTGGCAAGACTGAGTGGCTCTGCGTTTTATCAGAATAACAGAGTTGGAAAGGACCTTGGAGGTCTTCTAGTCCAACCCCCACACTCAGGCAGGAAACCCTATACCATTTCAGGCAAGTGAATTAAGGAGAACCCGGAACTAACCTGGAATTAAGGAGAACCCGGAACTAACCTGGAATTAAGGAGAAACTTCCTAATAGTGAGGACAATTAATCAGTGGAACAGCCTGCCTTCAGATGTTGTGGGTGTTTCATCACTAGCAGTTTTTAAGACACTGTACAGCCACTTGTCTGAAATGATATAGGGTCTCCTGCTTGAGTAGGGGGCTGTATTAGAAGACCTCCAAGGTCCCTTCCAGCTCTATTCTGATTGATTGAAATGGTTGTCCAATCTCTTCTTAAAAACCTCCAGTGTTGGAGCATCCACAATTTCTAGAGGCAAGTTGTTCCACTGATTAATTGTTCTGTCAGGAAATTCCTCTTTAGTTCTAGGTTGCTTCTCTCTTTGGTTAGTTTCCATTTTCCATCCATTGCTTCTTATCCTGTCTTCAGGTGCTTTGTAGAATAGCTTGACTCCCTCTTCTTTATGGCAGCCCCTGAGATATTGGAACACTGCTATCATGTCCCCCCTCATCCTTCTCTTCATTAAACTAGACATACCCAATTCCAGCAACCGTTCCTTATATGCTTTAGCCTCCAGTCCCCTAATCATCTTTGTTGCTCTTCTCTTTTCTAGAGTCTCAACATCTTTTTTTCATCGTGGCGACCAAAACTGGACGCAGTATTCCAAGTGTGGCCTTACCAAGGCATTGTAAAGCCTAACAAATCGAGAATTAGAACACCTTTGCTTCTGGATGGCGTGATACTGCTCCAATCTGGGGGTCCCTTTGATTCTTAGAAAGCAGGTGGCAGCGGTGGCCAGGAGGACCTTTGCGCAACCTTGTGTTGCGTGCCAATTGTAGCGCCTGTTCCTGTACTATGAGGTTCTGTTCACAGTCACTCTTGTCTTGGTCACTTCCTGGATAGACTACTGCAACATGCCGTACCCGGCACTGTCCTTGGAAGAATATAGAGAAAGCTTCAGCAGATACAAAATAAGGTGGTATAAGCAGATATATGTGGGTCCCTAGATGGACCTATATTGCTCTCTGTTCTGTGAGCTGCCATGGTTGATAAGTTTGCTTCCAGGTCCAATTCAAGGTGCTTGGTTTGACCTTGAAAGCTCCATATAGCATGGTGCAATGTCGTCTAAAGCAGGGCTTTTCAACCTTTTCACCCATTGTACCACTTTTAGGACATGGCAACATCCGAGTACCACCAGTCGCCTAGCAAGGTGTCAAAAACTTGATGACCAAAAAAAAAAAAAAAGGAAAAAAGTGATAAAGTACAGGTAGTCCTCGACTTACAACAGTTCGCTTAGTGACTGTTCGAAGTTACAATGGCACTGAAAAAAGTGCCCCCCAAGCCTCAGCCGAGCAAGACACCTGCCTGCCCACCCGGCGGCGCTCTTCCTCCTGTCCCAGGTTTTCATTGTTGTGAGCATTTCTGTTGAGGATTGGCAGGTGGGGGGGGGGTGTTTGGTTTTTATTCCCCCCGTCTGCTGGGTGGTTGCGCAGGTTTTGGTCACTTCACATGACCCTGGGACACTGGGACCATCATAAATATGAATCAGTTGCCAAACATCTGAATGTAAATCACAAGACCCTGGAGATGCTGCAACATTCCAGCTGATCGGCGCTTCTTCTGGGCTCAGCGGAAGCGCCAGGATCAGCGCCGAGCTCCAGCTGGAGCCTGGCATTGATCCTGGTGCTTCCACTGAGCCCTGACAGCCCCGAAGAAGCGCCGATCAGCTGGAAAGCGGCATTGATCCTGGCGCTTCCGCTGAGCCCTGACAGCCCTGCAGCTCCAGCCACCTCTCGCTCAGGCTTGTGCGGTGCTACCACCAGTTCAGCTCATTCCCCTCCCCCGCTACCACTTTCCTAGGATGGTCGCGTACCACCTGCCAGGTGCCAATGTACCCCAGGTGGTACCCGTACCACTGGCTGAAAAGCCCTGGTCTAAAGGACCTCCTCTTCAGTTGCATTTATCCACCCTAGCAGGTCCAGCAGGAGAAGCATCCAGCAGGTCTCATGCACAGAAGTGTCCCATCTGATGGGATCTGGGAAGCGAGCCTGTTCTGCCATTGCATCCACCCTCTGGAACATTATCCCTGCCAAGGAGAAATTAGATCGCCCCTAATAACCTGGAAAAACTTAAAATAATCTGGAAAAAATTCAGAGAAGAGCAACTGAGATGATCAAAGGCCTGGAGACCAAAACGTACAAAGAACGGCTGCGGGACTTGGGTTTGGCTAGTCTAAAGAAAAGAAGAAAGAGGGGAGACATGATAGCAGTGTTCCAGTATCTGAGGGGCTGCCACAAAGCAGAGGGGGTCACGTTATTCTCCAAAGCACCAGAGGGAAGGACGAGAAACAATGGTTGGAAGCTGATCAAAGAGAGAAGCAACCTGGAATTAAGGAGAAACTTCCTGACAGTTAGGACAATCAACCAGTGGAACAGCTTATCCCCAGAAATCGTGGGCGCTCCATCACTGGAGATTTTTAAGAAGAGACTAGACATTCACCTGTCTGAGATGGTATAGGTCCTCCTGCTTGAACAAGGGGCTGGACTAGAAGACCTCCAATGTCCCTTGCAGCTCTATTCTATTCTATTCTATTCTATTCTATTCTATTCTATTCTATTCTATTCTATTCTATTCTACTCTATTCTACTCTACTCTACTCTACTCTACTCTACTCTACTCTACTCTACTCTACTCTACTCTACTCTACTCTACTCTACTCTACTCTACTCTCTAAATGTAGAGTTTTTTTCCAGCAAACCTCAAGATCATATAAGGAGCCTGAATTCTGGTTATACTGCATGTAAACATCTTCCCTATCATGGTCTTGTTTTATCCAGGTTTGTTGCTTTAATGAATTTGCAAAAAAAAGTTTTAATTCTTGGTTTTATTGTATGCCAGAGTCACTTTGGGTGAGATGAGTGCCCATATAAATTTGACAAATTAAAAATAAATTAAACTCCTTCAAGTCTAATTCACCACGGCAGAACAGGTATATCGACAGTAACTTTGCAATAAGCCCACCTATGCTTACCAAAAGCAACAGCCAATATCCAGAAGCTTTTTCGTATTCTCCGAAAGTGGTCAGCACTGCTAAAATCAAGCATCCCAGCACTATCAGAAATCTGGAGGGAGACAAAAGAGGGAAAGGAAATATTGTCAGGTGTTCTTTCTATCAGCAATTCTCTAAAAGGGTTGAGGCAGAAGGAGAGAAAAAGAGAGAGCTTTTATCCTGAGCTTAAGGTTGTCGTAAGCCAGGGGTCTTCAAACCCGGCCCTTTTTATGACTTGTGGACTTCAACTCCCAGAATTCTGGGAGTTGAAGTCCACAAGTCATAAAAGGGCCGAGTTTGAAGGCCCTTGTCGTAAGCCAAGGATCTGATCGTGTCCCCCAAAATACAGATCGTCCTTGACTTTCAACCACAATTGAGGCCAACATTTCTGCTGCTAAGCAAGACAATCGTTAAATAAGTTTTGCCCCATTTTACGACTTCTTTGGTGTTAAGTGGTTTTATTGTATGCTAAGTGAATCACTGCAAGCTGTTAAGTTAGTAACATGGCTATTAAGTGAATCTGGCTTCCCCGTTGACTTTGCTTGTCAGAAGATCGCAAAAGGGGATCACGTGACCCCGGGACACGGCAACCGTCATAAATATGAGTCAGTTGCCAAACATTTGAATTTTAATCACGTGGGGACACTGCAATGGTTGTGAGTGGGGAAAACGGTCATAAGTCACTTTTTTCATTGCCGTTGTAACTTCGAACGGTCATTAAAAAATGTTTTATTAATTTTTTTTTACATAATCACCTTAATATTTGATAAACATTGTGTTGTCTGGGTTTATATTTAAAAAACAATCAATGACAATTAGTTTCTATAATTCTATAGTCCACATAATAGCTTTGCTTGATGTTCTCTTCTTCCAAAATGTTCTCTTTTGCCATCCTTGAATTAATACAATTTCTTATTATTTGGATAAATAACAATTAAATGTAGACATTTTTCTAATATTTCTGCAAATAATAACCACACTGATATAAAACGTCTTTTCTAACTGATCAACTTGATTGCCTTCTCACAGATCCTGTTTAAAATTCTTATTTAAATTTGTTTCCCCCACAATATTCAAAACATTCTTAACTGGTTAAGATTTTCATTACACTTAAGTATTTAAGTCTTTTTGCTCATACAGGCCATCCCAACACTTTTACATTTCTCATATCTTAAAAAAAAGAAAAAGAAAGAAATAAGAAGATAGTATACTACTTAAAATACATATCCCTCTTAGACTAATGCACATTTATATCCAGAATTTTTCTCTTCTTTTTAACCATATTCAAGCAATTAAATGAACTGTTGTGAGTCAAGGATTACCTGTATGCATGGTCCTCTCTTTACAACCATTCATTTAATGACTGTTTGAAGTTACTATAGTGTTGAAAAATGCGATTTATGACCGGTCATTGCATTTATTACCCTCATAGCATCTCCACAGTCAGATGATTGTGGCACTTGGCAACTGGCTCACCTCACGATCACGACTTTCCCAGTTAAGTTTCTGATCAGCAAAGTCGATGGGGAAACTGGAAGGGATGGTTGCAAATCACCACCCTATCATATCTCCCTTAATGAACACAGCAAACAAGGCCGTAAAATCGCATGCAGTCTTATGATGCCCCCGCTTAATGAGCATGCCACTTAATGATGAATTTTGCAATCCCGATTGCAGTCCTAAGTCGAGGACTGTCTTGTAGATCAATTCGGGTCTTTTAATTGGCTCATAATCATATAATTTTTAAGTTATGGGCAGGCATGGATTTCATTAATTAGAAAGAACTATTAAGGTTTATGTGCATGAAAGGGAGGACCACAGTATGAAACTAAAAGACGGAAGCATCCTTTGTTGTTGTTGTTGTTAGTTGCGAAGTCGTGTCCGACCCATCGCGACCCCATGGACAACGTTCCTCCAGGCCTTCCTGTCCTCTACCATCTTCTGGAGTCCATTGAAGCTCACGCCTACTGCTTCAGTGACTCCATCCAGCCAGCTCATTCTCTGTCGTCTCCTTCTTCTATTGCCCTCCATCTTTCCCAGCATTAGGCTCTTCTCCAGTGAGTCCTTCCTTCTCATTAGGTGGCCAAAGTACTTGAATAAGCATCCTTTACGCTTTCCCAAAGATGTTTTTTCACGAGGCAACTGGACTTGCTTATTTTTCTTTGAAAACGTTTCACTTCTCACCCAAGAAGCTTCTTCAGCTCTGACTGGATGGTGGGGAATGGAAGGATTTATTGGAAAGATTCCCCACCTTCCAGTCAGAGCTGAAGAAGCTTCTTGGATGAGAAACGAAACGTCTTCAGAGGAAAACAAGAAAGTCCAGTTGCCTCGTGAAAAAAGCATCTTTGGGATAACTATGACCTGGATGGCTGAAAATCTCTTTATGCTTTATTCTTATTTCATACAGATTCATTTTTTTAAAAAAATATTCTCTTTAGCCACAGGGAGGCAGCAAACCGCCATGTTCAGAACAGAATCATTAGCTGTTGGGTTCTGTCCAAAACCTTGGAAAGTTATTTATTTTTAATGTGATAAGAGTACCCCTATTTATCATATTTAATTAAATCTAATGCGATAGGAGTATCCTTATTTATCATATTTAATTTCACATTTAAATGAAATTAAATTGAGTGTGGGCTCAGCCAAAGAAAGTTTTCTAAAAGTCACCCCTGTGCTGGATAATATTTCAAATAAGCTTTTGAAGCTGATTTTGGAGAAGAGCAAAGGAGAACTTTTATATTGTTTTTTTCTTCTAAAAGGGTTTTATACTTTCCCTCCCTCTAGGAATAGTTACAAAAGACATTGTGAAACCTCTAGGACACAACAGTAAATATATAAAAATGAATATAATAATTTTGCTTTTGGCCAGTGAGGAAAAATAGTTTCATAAGCTAAAACAGCATGCATATAAGGGAAATCCAGAGTCTATTAAACTTTTGCTTGTAGGTCAGGATTATTTTTTTTCTTTTCTTTTTTTAGTATATCTATATAATGCCTTCCATCTGTTATGACATAGACAAAAAGCAAACTGGCCCATGGGCAAAAGTTTAATAGACTTTAATAAACCAGTGACTGTTATATAAACTTGCAACTTCCATCTCTTTAGAGAGAGCAAAGGTGGGATTTCAGAAAGAATTCTGTTCTCTCTCTCTCTCTCACACACACACACACACACACACAGAGAGAGAGAGAGAGAGAGACAGAGACAGAGACAGAGAGAGAGAGAGAGAGAAATGTACATGAGGAAGGAGACATTTTAAATTATTCTCTTCCTTTCCAAACATCAAGGTGAAACTCTTTCTTCCATCCATGATAGCAGCCATTAAAATTTGCTTTATGACTTGGTGAAATTGCTTCCCTGAGTAATGACCAAGACAGGGGTCATTTTTGATCTGTGTGCCATTTCCAGAAATGTCTTCATATGCAAATGTTAGAATTTTTCAACTGGTGGACAGAGCCTTGAGGAGCATACATACTGTAGATGAGTAAGTAAATTATTGTTGGGAGGGGGTTGTGTAGTCTATGTGTGCCTATGTGGGTCCTTGTGAATCAGTTCTGGGGACCCTATGGGCAAGTCCCTCCAGTTTTCTGGCAGCATTTTCAGAAATGCTTTTGCCCTTGCCTTCTTCAGGTTTCACGTCTGAAGTGGGACTAGAACTCACAATCTCTGGGTTTCTACTCCAGTGCCTTTAACCACTATTGTCATCTAGTTCTCATGCAATGCTACATTTTAGTGGGTAGGTTCACTCTTCTCATTAAGTCTCAAGATGTTTGTTTTTTTCTTGGCTAAATGCTTGAACGTTAACAACTAACCACTACTTATGCCAAAGGTGCTTTTTCAAGAGGCAACCGGACTATGTTTTTCTTTGAAGATGTTTTGCTTCTCATTCAAAAAGCTTCTTCAGAGCTGAAGAAGCTTCTTGGATGAGAAGCGAAACATCTTCAAAGTAAAACAAGAAAGTCCAGTTGCCTCTTGAAAAAGCGCCTTTGAAACAGCCATGACTTGGATGACTGAGAATCTCCATAGACATTAACCACTACTTAGTTGTGTGTATGTGTGGTCTGATCTATGTATGTATGTATGTGTGCATGTGTGTGTGTGTGCATCTATCTATCTATCTATCTATCTATCTATCTATCTATCTATCTATCTATCTATCTATCTATCTATCTATCTATCTATCTATCTATCTATCTATCCATCCATCCATCTCTCTCTCTCTCCCTCTCTCTCTCTCTCTCTCTCTCTCCCTCTCCCTCTATCTATCTATCTATCCATCCATCCATCTCTCTCTCTCTCTCCCTATCTCTCTCTCTCTCTCCCTCTCTATCTATCTATCTATCTATCTATCTATCATCTATCTATCTATCTATCCATCCATCCATCCATCCATCCATCTCTCTCTCTCTCTCTCTCTCTATCTATCTATCTATCTATCTATCATCTATCTGAGAAAGAGAGAGACAGAGAGGGAGAGAGTTTGCATAGATAAAAGACAAGTTCAAAAATATATAAAGAAAAGAGAGAAAAAGGAAAAAGTGCAGAAAACAATAAAGTTAAAGAAAGGGGAAATAAAGATAACTAAAGAAGCAACTTCTGCATTTCTTTACAGTAGTTACAAACAAACTTGTTATCCCTCCGCCCTCCTGAACTGTACAATAATCTCTTCATCCCTTTATTTAATCCGTTTTCAGTCATCAAATCCAGCCATCACCATTTCACTTATTTCCATTTTCAGCAAAAACCTATAAAAGGTTTCCAGTCTTTTATAAAAGGTATTTATTATTTTGTCCTTGACCAAACAGGTCAGTTTTACCATCTTTTCTAATACAACCATCTTCACAATCCGCTCCTTAGTTTGTGGGCATTTCAATATTTCTCCATCTTCCTGTGTCTAACAGTACTGCTGCAATTATCACACATAAAAGAATCTACCTATTTAAGGGTTCTGCCTGGGCCATGATAGCTTATTCAACAGATCACAGTCAAATAAACAAATGAAAGAAAAACTCATATTGGCTCATAAATAATCAGTGCTTGTAAAAGTGTACTATCTTTCATTTAATTGTGAAGTTCATGTATCATACTGAAACCAAGGTCAATACAATGTAATTCTTGTGTGTATACCCTATATATGATTATGTCCAAGCAAGAAAGTTATATTATATCTCTAGATGGTCGCTTGGTTCATAAAACCTACCAAGACTATGTCTGTAGCTTGTGGTTCACCATGTTGTGAGACTCTAGAGCAAGGGTAGGCAACCTTGGCTCTTTTATGACTCGTGGACTTCAACTCCCAGAATTCCTGAGCCAGCCATGCTGAGGGGAAAGGGAGAGGTTTCCAAGCTGAGCCATGCTAGCTCAGGAATTTTGGGAGTCCACGAGTCATAAAAGAGCCAAGGTTGCCTACCCCTGCTCTAGAGTCTCACAACATGGTGAACCACAAACTAGGTAGTCCTCAACTTGCAACAATTTGTTTAGTGACCATTCATTGAAAAAAGCGACTAATGGCCATTTTTCGGTTATGACCGTTGCAATATCCTCACGATCACGTGATCAAAATTCAGACGGTTGGCAACTGACTCCTATTTATGATGGTTGCAGTGTGCCGGGGTCATGTGATCCCCAGGTTTGAGACCCGAGAGCTGTGCGATGGGGTGAGCTCCCGTTACTTGCTCCACCTCCTGCCAATCTAGCAGTTTGAAAGCAGGCAAATGCGAGTAGATAAATAGGTACCACTTTGGTGGGAAGGTAACAGAGTTCTGGCCATGGAAATGTCTTCTCATTGCACTGGCTCAGTGACCTTGAAATGGAGATGAGCACAACCCCTTAGAGTCGGCAATGACCTAGTCGAGTAAAATCCGCAGGGACTCCTTTTGTTGCACATTCACGTGTGATTCTTTGCTTTTTTTTTTTAACGGGAATTATGAGAAGTAGAGGAATAACAGGAGATTCACACCTTGAAGGTGAATTTGCATCAACAATACGTTGGTCTTCATGTCATCAGAACTCTAAGTTATTCTTGTACATTGCAACAATCGATTTATTATACTTAAGACAAAAAAGTCTTTTATTCTAGTGTTCAGTAAAGAGTTTCCAATAAGCAATCGATCAGCAACACAGAAAGCAGGACAGCCATTTGTACAAAAATCAGTATTTTACAGGGAGCTCGAACTGAAGCCCTTAGCAGAAGCTATCAGCATTCTCCAGGAAAAGATCTGTTAAGTTTCTTGAAACATTTAGCTGGGCTGAGCAGCAATAATTTTCAACGGAATATAACATGCTCCCATTCTCTTAGGTGATAGGCTAATAATTCAGATTGTTCCTCCTCCTCCTAAAATCTTGACACTGCTTAATGCAGACCGTTTTATCAAACTTCCAGCAGAGAGCATTATTATAGCAAGCTGGGCTGTTTTAATGTGTTATATTGTTCAAATAAGCCATAAAAATCAAGCTGGCTCTCCTTGATAAAACATGCAGCTTGGACAGATGAAGGCAAGCGGTTCCACTGATTAATTGTTCTCCCTGTCAGGAAATTTCTCCTCAGTTTTAGGTTGCTTCTCTTCTTGATAGGTTTTCATCCATTATCTTCTTGTCCTGTCTTCAGGTGCTTTGGAGAATTAAAAGGTAAAGGTTTCCCCTGTCCAGTCATATCTGACTGGTGCTCATCTCCCATTTCTTACCTGAGGGAGCCAGAGTTGTCCAAAGACACTTCCATGTTCATGTGGCCACCATGACTATACGCCCAGGTGAACGGAACACCAAAGTGGTACCTATTTATCTACTTGCAGAATAGGTTGACCTTATTATGAGCACTATCACTGAACAACTGAAAGTGTGTCATACCAATATATCAGATGGCAAGCTTCTACAATCTCCAAAGATGTTCTCTAATCCGGCGGCCTCAACCTTTTAGGCACCAGGGGCCAGTTCCATCGAGAGAGGTTTTTCTACAGACCAGAGGGGATGTGGTTTCACGTGCTGCCTGCATCCCATGGATGGGGCTTCACTTGTTTGTGCGGACCGGTTTCTGGCATGCTGCAGCTCAGTGCCAGTCTGCAGACCGGGGGACCAGGGATTGGGGACCCCTGCTCTAATCCACTCTCAGCTGTTCTTTGTCTCTTTTATTTTCTGGACAGGTACAGCTAATCCTCAACTTATAAGTGGTTGTTTAACGATTGTTCAAGGTTACGGTAGTCCCCCCTCCAAAAAAAGAGCTACTTACAACAACCATTTTCAAAGTTATGATGGCCACACACACAGAAACACAGTCACATGATCACATTTTAGGTGTTTTGCAGCCGTTTTCAGCATCCTGCAATCACATGACCACTATTTATGATGGTTTTTTGCCTATTTCTGACATTTACTTCCAGTTTCTGGCAAAAACAAAAACAAAAAACCCACCCATTGTGGAGAACTGATTCACATAATGACTGCTGTGTTCACTTACAGATCGCTGTGCCCGCTTAACGATTGCCACATTGGTTTAACAACAGTGTGCAAAAATTGTTGAAAACTCGGGTCCAGTCAGGTGATTCCTCGACTTACGGTTAAAATGATTTACAACAGTAATTCTGGTCATAAGTCAAAAATGACCTGTAGTCACTTCCAAGCCAGCCAGAATTGCTATTGACCATCCCTTTTTAAATATATAGATTTTAAGACCATTTCCTGAATCTAGAACAGAGCCAAAGGCATTTTTGGAAATGGAGATTATATTGAAACTTGGTGTTTTGCTTTATAAAACACTTGCTTCTCTTTTGCTTTTCTTAATCAAAGGAAGCTAAAGAGAAGTCAAGTGAGACAAGGAGCCTAGAGACCACTAAAAGAAATGCTGGCGTCGGTTGCGAAAAACCTGGCCCACCCATGAAGGTTCAATTAAACTTATTTATTGCTAAAAGCTTATGCGTAAGAATCTTCTCAATTTACGGTTAGCACCTGCTTGGAGTTAGATATGGGTCAAACAAATTCAAGGAAGGCTGGATTTCGTCCGCTTGTGGCTATGTAGGGATTCTAAGCTAGTCCCTCTTTTAACTCTGCCTCCAGGTTCTGCCACTCCCATTCTTATGATTGGTATACAAATCCACAAGCCACAATAATTAAGGTCTTAAGAACAAAAGGCTTTTGCTAAGCAGCAACGGTGATTTTACCAACAATGAGAAGAAAACCGTGAAGGAAAATTTTGCCCAATGCAGAACAAATCCATTCTCTCCAGCGCTATATTTTGAAATGACACAGTCCACTGCAGACCTGCACACAGAAATTGGTGTGCTGTACTTGTAATGGATTATTCCTAGACTAATCAGGATTTGGGGAACAATTATATAAATAACCAATGTTAATTCTGCATTGAAGGGATCAACCGGTTTGCTAGTTCACAGAAAGGCAACATACAAGAAAAAAAATGACTATATCAGCAGACTTTGGGATATATTGGTCCCCAAAATAGTTGAGTTGCCAGAATTCTTGTAACCCCATCCATTTCTTCTCAATAAATCTTGCTAAAGAGAACTGTGCTTGGAAAATAATTGCTTTCAGCTTTAGGTAGATACCAAAGTGCCTGCCAATAGTTTTTCATAGTCTTACGACAGGCCCCTAGCTGCACCCATGTCTCTGTGTTTTACTTTCTCCATAGCTTTACACTTTTTAAATATGTTGTTAGAGAAGACTCCTGAGAATTCCTGGGACAGCCAAGAAATCAAGCAAATGAACCACTGAACAAATCAGTTCTCACACAAGGCATAAATGACTAGGCTCAAATTACGGTACAAGACATGATAGCAGTGTTCCAATATTTGAGAGATTGCAGCAAAGAAGGGGGGGGATCAACCTATTCTCCAAAGCACCTGAAGGCAGGACAAGAAGCAATTATTATTATTATTGTTGTTGTTGTTGTTATTATTATTATTATTTCTGGTCCTCCTATCCATTGCTTTTAGTTCTGCTTGAGTCCAGTCCACTATTCCAGCTGTGTATCTAATGACTGGAACTGTTCCAGCTGTGTATCTAATTCCAGTCATTAGATACATAGCTGGAATAGTGGATTGGACTCAAGCAGAACTAAAAGCAATGGATAGGAAGACCAGAAAAATAATGACAATGAATCATGCGCTTCATCCACGCAGTGACATTGACAGACTCTATCTACCAAGGCAAATAGGTGGGCGTGGAATGCTGCAAGTACATCAGATGGTTGAAGAAGAAAAAATGGCTTTGGAAGAATATCTGAAGGACAATGATGAAGATGCACTGAAATTAGTATATCAGGAAGGCTTACTGACTACTGGAGAGACCAAACTGGCCTACAAGAAAGACCAAATGAAGAACAGAATAGAGGCATGGGAAGGCAAAGCACTACATGGCCAGTACATTAAAAAAAAATAGCTAGGAAAGCAGATAATAACAAGACCTGGCAATGGCTAAGAGCAGGAAAGTTGAAGAAAGAGACCGAGGGACTAATTCTGGCTGCACAAGAGGAAGCCTTAAGGACAAGTGCATACATGGTCAAAATTGAGAAGACAGCAACAGACAGTAGGTGCCACCTAAGCAAAGAAGCTGAAGAAACAGTGGACCACCTGGTAAGCTGCTGCAAGAAGATCACACAGAGTAGACTGACTACAAGCAGCGGCATGACAAAATAGCAACAATGGTGTATTGGAAGATCTGCAAAAAATATCATTTGCCTGCAAGCAAGAACTGGTGGGACCATAAAGTAGATAAAGTCATAGAAAATGAAAATGTTAAAATTGGTCTGGGACTTCAGAATTCAAACAGACAAGCACCTGCCACATAACACCCCGGACTTAACAATTGTTGATAAGAAAGACAAAAAAGTCTGGATAGTGGACGTGGCAGTGCCTGGAGACAGCAGAATAGACGAGAAAGAACTGGAGAAGATAACAAAATACAAAGACCTACAAATAGAAATAGAACAACTGTGGCAAAGGCAAGCAAAGGTAGTACCAATAGTAATAGGTGCCTTGAGTGCAATTCCAAAACAACTGGAGCACCACTTAGACACCATTGGCATTGACAAATTCGCCATCAGTCAATTGCGAAAGGCGGCCTTACTCGGAACTGCTTCCATCCTGCGACGATATCTGTAATACCATCAATTCAAACATCCACATCTGCCTATCCCAGGTCCTTGGGAAGGACTCGATAGGTAGACAAAAATGCCAAATCCAGTCTGAACATCTGGCTGACTGTGTGATGATCAATAATAATAATAATAATTAGAGTTGGACGGAACCTTGGAGGTCTTCTAGTCCAACCCCCTGCTCAGGCAGGAAATCCTATACCATTTCAGGCAAAGAAGTTGTGGGTGCTCCATCACTGGAGGCTTTTAAGAAGAGACTGGACAGTCATTTGTCTGGCAGGATGCAGGGTCTCCTGCTTGAGCAGGGGGTTAGACTAGAAGACCTCCAAGGTGCCTTCCAACTCCTTTATCCTATTTCAGACACATGCGAAGACATGGTTTTCTGGAGAAGACTCCAATTCTGGAAAAGGATAAAGGAACAAGAGAAGAGGACAACCGATAGCAAGGTGGATGGATTTCGTCAGATTGCACTGTGGGAAGACTTGAAAGACCAAGTTAGGAACAGATTGTCATGCAGAAAATCTATCTATGTGATCGTTAATTGGTTGGCAATGACTTGATGGCACACAATCAATTTCCACAACTACGTGGATGAGCTGTGGTGGCACAGTGGTTAGAATTGCAGTATTGCAAGCTAATTCTGCCAAACTGTCCAGAGTTCGATCCTGATGGGCCTAAGGTTGGCTCAGCCTTCCATCCTTCCCAGATGAGTAAAATGGGGACCCAGATTGTTGGGTGACTCTGTAAACTGTTGAGAGAGGACTGTAAAGCACTGTGAAGTGGTGTATAAGTCTAAGTGTTATTGCTACGTGGAGGAAGTTGGAAAGAGATAGAATAACTCAACCACCCTAGAATAGAATAGAATATGGAATGGAATGGAATGGAATGGAATGGAATGGAATGGAATGGAATGGAATAGAATAGAATAGAATAGAATAGAATAGAATAGAATATGGAATGGAATGGAATGGAATGGAATGGAATGGAATGGAATAGAATAGAATAGAATAGAATAGAATAGAATAGAATAGAATAGAATAGAATAGAATAGAATATGAAAGAATGGAATGGAATGGAATGGAATGGAATTGAATAGAATAGCATAGAATAGAATAGAATAGAATAGAATAGAACAGAATAGAATAGAATAATGAAAGAATGGAATGGAATGGAATGGAATTGAATAGAATAGCATAGAATAGAATAGAATAGAATAGAATAGAATAGAATAGAATAGAATAGAATAGAATAGAATAGAATAGAAAATATGGAATGGAATGGAATGGAATGGAATGGAATGGAATTGGAATGGAATGGAATGGAATGGAATGGAATGGAATAGAATAGAATAGAATAGAATAGAATAGAATAGAATAGAATAGAATAGAATAGAATAGAATAGGAATATGGAGGTCTTCTAGTCCAGCCCCCTGTTCAAGCAGGAGAACCTACACCATCTCAGACAGGTGAATGTCCAGTCTCCTCTTAAAAACCTCCAGTGATGGAGCACCCACAATTTCTAGAGGCAAGCTGTTCCACTGGGTGATTGTCCTCACTGTCAGGAAGTTTCTCCTTAATTCCAGGTTGCTTCTCTCTTTGATCAGTTTCCAACCATTGTGTCTCGTCCTTCCATCTAGTGCTCTGGTGGACAACCTGGCCCCCTCTGCCTTGTGGCATTCCCTCAGATACTGGAACACTGCTATCATGTCTCCCCTATTTCTTCTTTTCTTTAGACTAGCCAAACCCAAGTTTTAGACTAGCCAAACCCATGTTTTCGTCTCCAGGTCTTTGATCATCTTAGTTGCTCTTCTCTGACTAGACATATCCAATTCCTGCAACCGTTCTTCATATGTTTTAGCCTTCAGTCCCTTGCTGAACCAATCCTGGAAGGAGTCAAAGGAGCATTCCTGGAGAACTTGAATAATGGACCAACTTAGCTAGAGATCTCAGTTTTACCTGTGAAATTCCACTGCTCAAGACCGCTCTGAAAAAAACCATCTCTTCTCACATCTAGGGGTTTAAAATGGGATTGATGGCGATTCTCTCTCAATTTATCTGTATGTTTTGCGATTTGAACATTTCATTCAGCTCATTATTTCAGACTGCATACTGTATATAACTCACAAGGAAGCCAAAGCATTTCTGGTACATCATTAAGAAATTGCCTTGCAGAACCTGTCCAATTAAGCACACCCTGAAATTTTTAGTGGATGAATAAACAAGCCCATAAATTATTTTTTAGGTGATAGCTTGATTCCTAAAACAGTTGCTCTTCTTTTCCCAAATGCACCTGAGCAAAAACAAACAAACAAACAAACAAACACCAGGCATATGATTCATACCAGTTACTCGGCCAGTCAGCATATGTCCCATGCTGGCATGACTTATCAATCATCTTCTGTGCAACTACTGAACCAAGACAATCCCCTCTGTACTTCATGAGGTTCTGCTCAATTTGCCAAAATGGGTTTATCTCAGAATTAAGTCCACTAGAGAAATAAATGACTTTTTACAGGCACCAGATCTTTTGCTGAATTCATCCCATAAGGCAGGGATAGGCCACCTTGGCTCTTTTATGACTAGTGGACTTCAACTCCCAGAATTCCTGAGCCAGCCATGCTGAGGGGAAAGGGAGCGGTTTCCAAGCTGAGCCATGCTGGCTCATGAATTCTGGGAGTTGAAGTCCACGAGTCACAAAAGAGCCAAGGTTGCCTACCCCTGCCATAAGGCAAAGAGTTCCTGGCTGGAGTGGAAGTCTACAAGTCATAAAGGGGCCATAGTTCCCCACCCCTGCCATCAGGGAAAGGAATTTCAAAGGAGATCACTGAATTTGGCAGTTTTGATCACTCTAATGCAGGGGTCTTCAAACATGGCCCTTTTATGACTGCCTGGCTGAGGAATTCTGGGAGTTGAAGTCCACAAGTCATAAAAGGGCCAAGTTTGAAGACCCCTGCTCTAGTGTCTTCCAAATACCATTCCCATCAGCTCCAGCTGATACATATTGGGTAAATGTGGTTCAAAATATCTGGAAAGCACTGGATTGCATAACTTTGCCTTTCAGAAAGAATCAATAGTTTTAAGAAGGAAAAAATTAGGCTGGATGCAGGTGTTATGCTGAATCAAGTGGATTTCTTGATTTTGGCTTAGCATTGTTAGGTCACCTTATTCAGTTCCTATTTATTGAATAAATTGAGGTTAAGCAAATCCCAGTTTAGTGTAGTCTTACACTGAGCTCCAAGAGAGGTGAGCGGTTAAGAAATACGAAGTATAAAAATAAATAAATAAACCTACAAACAAACCCCAGAGACATTTGCTTCTTCTATTGGTGCTCAGAGAATACCGAATTTGTTGTGTTTCTCTTTCCACGTTACTTTTTACTAACCTTGGCCTGATAAATAATCCCCATTCGTGCAAAACGCTAAACCATTGGCCTTGATTTACAGGACATAATGCTAGGTTAATATCAGCCTCTAATGATGCAGCGTGATGTGACGATGTGACGATGTACGCTGTGCGTAGAACATGACTTGGCTTCTGTGCAGGGAGATTTGCCCTAAAGTTATGGAGTGGCTAACATTTTTCAGCAGTCCCAAAAGGGGTGAGGAATGGGTATGTGAAACAGTTCGCTTACAGGTTAAGTGGGATGTTATCTTAGCTACTAACCAGTAGGAGCCGCACATGCCCAGATTTGTCCTTGATGGGACACTTCAGTGTAGGGTAAGTGCACTCAGCTCTAGAGCTATCTTGGCCTGTGGTCAGTAGCTTCCAGGAAATCACCTCTAGGATGAGAGAAGAGAGAGGAGGGGAGCTGAGTTGAAAGAGGAGAGAGGAAGGGAAGGGGGAAGGGGAAGAAAGGAAAAGAAAGGGGAAAGAGGAAAAGGAAGGAAAGGAAAGGGGAAAGGGGAAAGAGGAAAGGGGGAGGAAAGGGAAGGAAAGAGGAAAGAGAGAAAGAGGAAAGGAAAAGAGAAAGAGAAAAGGGGAGGAAAGGTAAAAGAGGAAAAGGGAAAGAGGAAAAAGGAGGGAAGGAAAGGGAAGGAAAGGAAAGGAGAAAGAGGAAAAAAGGGAAGAAAAGGAAAGGGGAAAGAGGAAAGGGGGAGGAAAGGGAAGGAAAGAGGAAAGAGAGAAAGAGGAAAGGACAGGAAAGGGAAGGAAAGGAACTACACTTGCATAGTTTGCAGTATTTCTCTCAAACTTGGCAACTTTAAAACATGTGGATTTCCCAGAATGGCTGACTGGGGAATTCTGTCAGTTGGCCTACATATGTTAATTTGTCAAATTTGAGATACATTGTCCTAATGTGTGAAGAACATTACAAAATCATGCCAATCATATCATGCTGTCTTCAATTCTGGGAGTGGAAGTCCACCTCTCTTCAAGTTGTCAATTTTGAGAAACAATGTTCTAGAGGTATGTGGTCACAGCACATGTGCAGTTTCTACCACCTGGAGCAGGGGTCTGCAACCTTGACAACTTTAAGACTTGTGGACTTCAGCTCCCAGAATTCCTCAGCCAGCTATGCTGGCTGAGGAATTCTGGGAGCTGAAGTCCACAAGTCTTAAAGTTGACAAGGTTGCAGACCCCTGACCTGGAAGATTGAACTGGCTTTTATCCAGCACATTGATGACCACACATAAAACATCAGCCCAAACTTTACATATGAGGGATAAAACAGATCTATTTTGAGTCTATCAAAATGCAAGTCTTCAGAGGAAATACTTTAAGTTTAAACAGATACCAGAAATTTCCCTGTTTCTGCCTCCAAAAATCTCCACGAGTCTCCCAAGCACAAAAACATCTGGCCAAATATTTTGGCTTCGGAAATTCTGTTGGTCACAGGGCGTTCTTTCTTTCTCCATCCCTGGGATGTGGGATGAACTCTTTCTTTTCTAGAACCAGTATCTGATGGTAATACTCCCTTACAGAGAGAAAATATCAAGGTTACAATTCTGAAAGAACTGGGGAAAAAGCCAAAAAAGCCAACGCAATCCTAGGCTGCATTAATAGACAGATAGAATCAAGATCACATGAAGTTCTAGTATTGCTTTACAAAGCCTTAGTAAGACCACACTTGAAATGCTGCATCCAGTTCTGGTCACCACGATACAAAAAAGTTGCTGAGATTCTGGAAAGAGTGCAGAGAAGAGCAACAAAGATGATCAGGGGACTGAAGGCTAAAACATACGAAGAACAGTTGCAGGAATTGGGTATGTCTAGTCTAATGAAACGAAAGGGGTAGGGGAGACATCTTAGCAGTGTTCCAATATTTGAGGGGCTCTCACAAACATGAGGGGGGTCAAACTATTTTCCAAAGCACCAAAAGGCAGGACAAGAAACAACGGAGGGAAACTAATCAAAG